>JBAMIG010000018.1:16160286-16181381 GCA_037177335.1 Kiunga ballochi
GTGTGTGTGTGTGTGTGTAATTTCTAAGCATTAAGCATCTACTGACACCTTTACTAACTCACATCATTGGCAGCAGCAGTTTCACAATACTTTTCCATGCGATTATCGACTTGGTGATGTGATGACTCAAATGCCTTCTTATCTAAAATAAACCCCTCTTTTCACCAGGCTGTTTGCAGTGTTACACCTGTGTCTTTCCAGCCATCTCTCCTCTGGACTGCTTGAAGTTTCCTCTGGAGTGTCCAGCTGGACAACGCTGCCTCTCAAGTGAGGCGACGGGAAGACGAGGTGAGATCCAGATGTGTGTCATAGGGCTTTAGGTCTAGTCTGCACATAATAGATGTCTTTATTCCACTCTGCAGTTATTTGGCAAATGCTTTAATTCCAAGCGACTTACATGTAATAAGTGATTGATTAAACTGATGTGCAAGTCTTGTGGGTGGAAGGAAGGTGATCAAAAGTAACAACTTGCTCATCTGAAAGCAGATGTAAGAAATGCACAGCTCGGCTTGTATGCAGTCCAAACTTTACCTTTTATTAATCTAATCCTAAAGACAAAAGGCATAAATACTGATGACAATATAACAGTATGAGAGAAGAAAGGAAATCAGATAACTCAGTGAGGAATGTTCTTTCAGAGCCGTGGCATGATATTAATAAACCCCTCATACTGTCTCATCTCTCCAAACGTTTTCATGACAAATTAAAAACCCAACAGATCAGATCTCAGCTCCACTTCCTATCATCTCATCAGGTCACTACAGGACATGATCCAATTAAGTTATCCCTAAAAATAACTGTTTATCTACAGTTACAGTATTAACCTTTTTCCTGAACTCATCACAATCTGATGACTTTATGTGCTCTTCTAAAAAACCTTTTACACCTGATTTATCAACCCGTCTTTAACCTCTAGCCTAAATAATTTCTCCCACAATAAGCAGTTACCATACCTAAACCCAGTTAGAAATGATTGCAGCTGGTCTACCTCTACAAATCTCTTCCCAAGATGCAGTTGTCACTTGATAAAATGCTTAACCTAACAGCAGAACTGCATATTAAATGCATCACTCCAGCCTGAAAAGACTTTAATATAATCTGAGACAAGTAAAGTAAATATTTAATTATTCCCACCCTCCTGTGATGACTCCTTTCTCTGCTCCCACAGGCGCCATACAGCTGACATTATATGAGAAAAGTTGTGCTGTCCCCACCCAGTGCGGCCTGAATGGACAGAAATACTCTGCAGGCATCTACTTCAACTATACCAACGATTGCTGCGACACAGACCTTTGTAACGGGGCTGGGGTTGTTGCTGCCCTCAGCTGGGGAGGAGCGGTGCTCTGCCTGATGTCTGCAATCTCCCTGCTGCTGGCCTGAGTCACGATGAAGATCAGAAGGAACGACGTCTAGAAATGGACACTCAAAAGGCACACATGGCCGTTATTTTGGCTTGATTTTTAGAGATGCTACCCATGCTATGAAAATAAATTACATAGAATAAAATGGGTATTAAGCTATAAAAGAATATTTTCTAACATGGCCCAATATAATGAAGTATTTCAGGCCCTTTGGAAGAGATGGTGCTCTTAATGATCTCTATTTGTGATGTAATTTCTATTTGCAGCTGAACACGGCTGAGTGTTCCTGCTTTGGTTCCTGTTGCTCTGTTTGTTTTTGTTGTGTCTGTTTCAACTAAACAATAAATAAAGTGAAAAACAAAACTGTCACCAATAGATTTATTAAAGGCATTTTATTCGGGACATTGACATATGAAAGAGAAGTAAAAAAAAAAAAACAGTTTCAGCTGTGGTATTAGTTTGATTGTTCTCCTTGCTGGTTTAACCCTGCTGGTTTAGTGTCCACACCTCCACTTTGATCCTGTGGACTTGTGTGCAGCTGTTTTTAGCTACTGGATGGTAACAACATCAGGTCTGTAACAAAGTACGGTTTGTTCGAAGCAGTTTAAAAGGTGAAAATGTGAAAAGAAAAACTGCCAATAAAAATAAATGAACATAACACATTAAATTAAACTTGTTTCAAATAAACATTAAGAAGTAAAAACCTCTCCCATTGAGGAGCAACACAGTAAATGAGCTGCATGAACGTATTCAGATTCAAGCCTGCTGAACAACAGTACATTTAAAAGGAAATAAAACAGATTAAATCATTATCAAGTTCATTAAAATATAAAATCCCTTCATTACCACCGGAAACTTCATAAAGGAGGGTTTTGCTTATGTGATTTAAATAAAAAGTTACTTTTTTTTAATAGCCAAATGGGTTTTAAATTGCACTTCGGTTCATTTTTCTAACCAGCTTCCCTCTAATCAGAGTAAAATAACACAGCTGTACATCCCTACAGCCTCTGTAAATGCCTGTTTGCACATGCATTAACAAAACCCTTCACATAAGCTGCAGGTACAAGCAGACAAAGCACGTTATCAGTTCCAGTTCCTGATAAGATTTTGTTACAAGTTACTATAGATACACAAACTTCAGAAACAGATAGCAGGAAGTGTCACTATATATGAAGGACCTGAATAAAAAGACCAAAACAATGCATATATCCTTCTATCAAATATTAGGAATGTGATGATATCAGATACTTGGTTTTTAGTTACTAGATGTTTTTCTAAGTGGACACTGAAGTGACCGTGATACATGAACATGTAACCTGAAACATGCATAGCTTTTTCTAAAATGTGGTGAATAATGTGAAAAGATGCACAACAAAGTGCAAAACAAAGCTTGCAAACAAAAGAAAGAGGAAAATAATGCTCCTACAAGGAACCTGAATGTATCTGACATGGCAGTGTAACTCTCTCTGACCTACTTCTACAGACCTGATAGCTCCCTTTTAAACACATGTAATTTAATCTACGTTTAAATGTGTTGTCAGGTGGTCTAGTTCAACAATAAAATGGTGTCGAGGGCTTGAGAAAAGTGTCAGGTTGATCAACCATCAGAAAGTACTGTGTAAAAGACCAATTTCATCAGACTCAGACAAGAAAAGTAAAAATGACCTCATTCAGTTAATAACCAAGTAGCTACTTGCATTTTTATTCCTAAGCTCAGTACTTCAGATATTAAACACGTCCAAAGAAAAAAGCAGAGCTTTTAGTAATCTTAATGCTTCACGCCTGCTGTGGAAAAACAAAAAGGGGAAGCCTGCATCTATTGAAACCATTTCCTGTTCAACTGTTTTCAGTGTTGCCTCCCGTCAGTGAAGCCTGGTGTGCTCCCTTTCTCTGTGAGGCGCACCACAAAGATTATGCTAACCAAGAAGTTTAAGACATGCTCTAACAGTAAAAGACTGTGTTCCTTCAGTGAATAAGTCAATGTGAAACATCTGTGATTACAGACAAACCACGAGAGACTCTTTGGCAAGTGAGCTGGTGCTAGTATGCAAATGTTGCTTCCTGAATCATAACATAGAAAAAAGGTTAATCAGCCAGTGAGAGGCTTGCATGGTTCAAGTGAAAGTAAGAGCTTTGTTGAAATTATTCCCAAAAATATGTGGAAGCAAATATCAGAAAAATGTGGAACAAAAAAAAAAACATCAGTGTGTCTGCTGATAAGGAATCTGTACTCGAACAAGGCTGGAAAAAGTAGGTGTGAATATGTTCATGTGAGTGTATTCTTGCAAACATGGCTGACAAAGTGGAGCATCTGATACATGGACAGAGATCAACCCTTTATCTAAGTCCTGCGTTTCCTTCTTTCCCTTCTGATGTAATCTGACACTGGAGGAAAGACAAAAACATCCAAGAGCAGAGCAGCTGGACAACATTTGACAAGCTAAAGATGTAAAGGAAGATTCAGGTGTAAGCAGCTGGGAGTTGGATCAATCCTGTTTGCAGAATAGTTGTGTTTTTGTGCTTTTTCGTGTTACTCTTCTCATATCTTCAGAATATATTCCCTTTATTCTACTTCAGAGCTTTTGCTACAGAGGAGTAAGCAATGTGGATCTCGCTGTCGATCGGACAGGTGGAGGCAAACTCCTCCCTGGCATATGCTGCGTTTAAGTACCTCCAGAGGTTTGTCAGAGACTGAGGGATGCTGAAGTTTCTGTATTTCAAAGAGACCACCTGAAAGGAGATTTTAAGAAGCAATGTGAGAGAGACTAACTCAAAAAGCCAACATGAAACTAAACCTCAAACTCAGGCGACTACCTTCATAATGTGGATCTTGGGCAGCAAGTTGCAGTCAGCCAGAGTGAGCTCTTGGCCGTCCAGGAAGGGGCGTGAAGAGGAAGTAGCCTCATCGGCGCTATTCTCGTCAATCTCATCAGGAAGTGGGGAGCCGAGGTAGTCGTCTAGCTTCTTCAGAGCCTTGATCAAGCCTTTCTCCAGATCTGAGCACATTACCAGAAACTCTCACATACAGGTGGTAAAAACAGTTTTCACAGCTGAAATGAGGGAAAGCCAGTAGATTAAGAGCAGCAGGCAAGCTGCTAACTCTGCTAAGACTGTAATGTTATTAACAAACACACCCTGCTGCTTTTCTGGCTATTCACGAATTAACAAAAAGGACTCAGTAGCAAGAAATATCAAAACTGTATGATATATCTTTATATAATTGATAAAACAGACTTTAAGGACAGTTGCATTAATTTATTGAACTATATAAGCTGGACTCTGGGGAGGATTTGTCTCTCAATAAGACCTATTGTCACTGTTTCAGTGCAGCTCTTGTGTTATTTGCCATACTTCTGCTTTTTCTCCTTGTCTTTAGACTGGCTCCTCTTCCATGGAGCCCATTTCCCATAATGCTTCAGTGAACACATATGTATAGGTTTCAGGTCTGAAACTTTACTGTTAGTCTGTTTTATGCAGTATTTAGGCCTATCATTAATTTTTTACTTAATTTTTTCCATTTTCTCTGTCGACACACAGTACATCATGTTACAGCTCTTTGCAAATAATCATGTTGTATAAAATCATTCATGTAAAACTTATTTGTTTGTGTAACTAAATAAATAGAAACAAAGGATCTGTTTGCTAAAGGCTGCCACTAACACCCTTTAGTCCATAAAGATATTATTCAAAATATATCCTGTGCTAAGCTGTTGTTATGTGTGCAGACTACACTGCTTCATTGTGTGGTCTTAATAACTGTGCTTCTTTAAACGATGCAGGTATGACAACTGAACTGAAAATGAAAGTGAGTGAAAAAGCAAACAGACACTTTGAAAAAGCTTCAGAAAACCCCTGCTGAAAACCACTCTAAAATCCTACAACAAAGTCTGGCTCCATAGAAACAAAAAGTAAAAAAATGAAGTATAGACTAAGACTTCTGCAGAGCACTGCTCGCTATACTTCTGTTGCACGCTTGCTTACTTTCGTTGGCCTGAGGGTTGGAGTTCTTGATGTAGGCTGAAAACTTGGAGAAGACGTCCAGGCCTGCTGTGTTAGACTCTGGGTTACGGGCAGCCAGACGG
Organism: Kiunga ballochi; assembly: GCA_037177335.1. Lineage (NCBI taxonomy): Eukaryota > Metazoa > Chordata > Actinopteri > Atheriniformes > Pseudomugilidae > Kiunga > Kiunga ballochi. Next base: position 16,165,730 of record JBAMIG010000018.1, read on the forward strand.
GGATATCTACCAAAGAGATGGATGCTTAGTCACGTGGGAACGCTCACAAAACAGAACATAATAAAAACGGAAGGCAAGAGATAATAAAAACGGCAAATGATTCATTTTAGTCATTTAACTAGCGTACAGATAAATCTAGAAGGATGCAGTCATTCAATATAAACACCACAGTAACATGAATAGAGAATAATCTTAAACCAGCCTAAAAGTGCTCCTGTCACTCAGCTGCCAACTCTGCTTTACTGGCTTACAAAACAATAACCCACATGGCTCCCGTCTGCCTTCACTTGTTAATCCAGATACACTCCCTTCACATTTACACTCAGCCAGTAAAAGATGTCTAGCCCTCCCACCACAATGTGGTGCAAAATCAGCAGCAAGACCTTTCCTCTGTTGTTCTACCGTGGTGGAACGATCTATTAAAACCTGTCTGATTCAGAGTCCTTTTCCAGTAAAAGACTCAGCTGTTCCAGCAGCATTTCTACTTTTAGCTTCTCTCTTCTACTGATGACTTCAAAAGTTTTGTTACGCTCTTTGGTGCAACTTGGTGCAAGCTGCATTACGCCTCAGATCATTTGGTGTAAATGGTAACTGAACCTGTACTTCACGCTCTTCCACTCAAAACGCTTAACAGCACAGCACATTTACCCATTCACATCCTGATAGACACATCGGGGAACAACCTGGGATTCAGTGTCCTGTAAAGGACATTTCACCAAGCAGCCAGGGAAAGCCTGGACGCAATCTCCCAGCTTTCAGGTTAAAGATGACTGCCCTTCCTCCTGAGCTACTAAGCATGATGTGGTAAATAAAACAAAGGGGTTATTGTAGAACAAAAGAAGCAGAAAAAATGCACCACCTGTAAAACTACATGGCTGTGCTCCACTGAACTCACAACAGTCTTACTAGCACTTAATTATGGTGTCATGTCCTCTTTAAACTATTCCTCATGTTGTTTTTCACTCTCAGATGTAAGTTTCTTTGAACAAAAGCATCTGCTAAATGGATGCAGAAAAGAATATTTAACAAAAAAAAACCCTGTTTGGATTAGAGTCAGTATGCAGACAATGCTCCTATTTGGTGAAAAGTGCATGAATGCAATTAAACTAAACATCAATGACTTTTTCTTTTAAATGTCCAGCAACACCTTCAAAGAATTTACATCTACTATTACAAATAACTAAAATCAAAACCAGTTGGATTTTGAGAACAGATAAATGAAATAATTACTTGGGAGGGCAGAGGTTTTCCTCCAGGAACTCCTCAATTTTGTTGGTGTCAGTTTTCACCTCGCTGCCGTACAGCAGGAAGGGAGGCTGAGCACCCGGTGCCAGGTCCTTCAAGATCTCTGGTTTCCTGAAGGGAGGGACAGAGTCAGACAGAGGAAAGGAGGAAAAAGGAAGGAAAAGACCAGAAAAAAGTCAAACAACAGGAAATGACATTGTGCTGAAGTCTCTAATGTCTATAATCTGAATAAATTGCCCAGTTTTGTTACTGTAAGCGACTCTGGGAGCCTTAAAACATTCCTCTGTTGTGCCAGCATGCAGAAACCTGCCACACTGCAGGAGGAAATACAAAAACAAATACAAACACACATTAGAGATCTGTGCCTTCACCTCTTCATATCCACAGTAGTAACATCAAAGGTGACTCCTTTCAGCCACAGCACCATGAAGAGACGCTGGGAGAAGGGACAGTTGCCGATGCTCTGACCATCGCTTCCTGCCTGGAAAACAACACAAAAAACTCATTCAAGACTTTACTACAGTGAAAACATACAAGAGGTACAAATAATACACATATTCATTACAAAATAACTAGATTTTTCATTATGCTTACCAGCTACTGGATGACTGACTCAATTACAACCATGTAAAGATGCATGGAAGAATGAGATCATCGAACGTTTGAAATGAACGTTTCTACTTACATAAGAGAGCATAAATGGTTCTTAGATGATGCACAATACATCAAAGATGATATCCTCATATTACAAAGTTTTGACATGAAAGAAAACCAAGATGTGAAAATGAAGGCTGCGTTTCTTTTAAAGGAACCTGCTGTTATTGTTCTGCAACATATAATATGAACAGGTGCAAAGGTGGAATCCAGTTCTCATGAATAAGCATGGAATTAGTGCTGAAGCAGTTTATCACATGTATTTTTATTATTACAACCCTGAACAATAATATTGCATATCAAATATACTCATGGTATCGTCCAGCTTCAAAAAGGACAAACAAATAGGAAGTCTTACACATATTAACAGGTGAAAAATGGCATCCACCCCTGTGACATTCACCAAAGCGTAAAACCATTTATAAAAGTATTCATGGATGTTTTTTTGTCATTCAGCTATGAGATCATACGTTTTCCTAATATCCTACAGAACTATTTCCACCGTTATGGACTGCAGGTCTACACAGCCTCTTTACATCCCTTTTGGAGGTCATTTCTGTCAACAGCCCAGTCAGGTCAGACCTCCATAGATTAGGCATTAAGCTTCAACACTTGGACTTTGTCCTCATTCCTTTGTGATTTTTACAGACAAGACCTAAAGGTGTAAATGTGCTAAGGACAGTAACCAGCACATAGACTAGGAGGTCACATCTCTTTAGCTGATCTGATTCTACTGGTACAGCAGAAGTGCTTTTGTTTTCTTTCCCATAGCTGAGACATATTTGGACGAACTAGAATTAAAGGTTTGTTGGCAAAGCAAGACAAGGCAAAGGTTATAACTTCAGAGTTAAGAGGACTGGAAACTGATGTGGTGTCAGGAGCTTTTGCAAAAACTGCACGTGCTTCTCAGACACGAGCCTGTTAGCGAGGACTCACATTAAGAACAATTCTTTCACTAATATCAATTTGGGTGGTTTAATTTTTTAACTCATATCAAATCATATCAACATTTATGACACCACACCATATTGATCTGCTTGGAAGCAAGTGCTAAAAACATGCTACACTTGTGGTTCCATTGTATTTGTTGTAGTTGTTGTGGTATTAGACAAACGTTGAACCTCCCTTTGAGAAAGGACTCATGGATGCACTGTTCCTTTTAGGTTGAAAGTTGAAAGACTTTCCCAAATGGAGACGTCGAAATATTTCAAGGTGTATTTGACAAGCAGAGGAGGAAAAATCTGGGAGTGGTTTCTGCAGTGACACGGCAGCTTCTTAATGACCAAGCCCATACTTATCTTTAATAATCAGGTTTAGCAATAATAGATCTAGGGTTTGGCAAGCTCAGAAATCTGAGACAAAATAAATAAATAAAAGCTGAGTAGATCTCCATGATTCAAAGAGTTGTGTGAAGACTTGAGCAAAGCCATGTGGACTAAGTGAAGAGCGTATAACTCCAAGTTATAAGGACCTGGAGATTCCCCTGAATGAAAAGGAGGAAGTTGCTAAAGACAGAAGCCTTTTTCACACAAGTTATTTTACTGAGCTTACATTTAACACATTCTCACTGATATATATAAGGTTAGTAAATTCCTGTGTGATCACATCCAGAGAAGGCTATGAAAAAAAACATAAGGGTGAGCTTGATGTCTCTGTTTTTACTATTACTTTCACATAGACAGAGCTCTAGATACTGTGCATGAGTCAAAATTTAAATACAAGCAACAATTCCTTGCATTTTGAGCAAAAAGACATTTACAGTCTATGTTATGCTTAGCTGTAATTTTCTGGATAGATGCACAAGTAGCCTGAAAAGAGACATTTAAAAAGACAACGCACATGTTGGCCAAAATAATTTTTACACAGGTACAGCACTCATCGCTGTCCCAATGCCACTAGATCTACTTGCAAATTATGTCTGAAAGAATTTTGACCACTGCTGGCCACCATCCTTTCACATTTTAAATGAAATCTATGCCAATCTTTCCCACTATCAGTAATTCTTACACACTGTATTAAATAGTTCAATTCATTCCTGCACTTATGTAAATATTACCTTACGCCTATGTTTGTTTCACTTTAGGCCTTTTTCATTCCTCCATGTTTTGCAGTATGTTCATTCGTTTAGGCTTCTAACTTAGTTTTAAACAGGTCATGAATGAGAATTAGTGTTGTGCATGTGTTTATCTTACTTCCCCATGTAAAAGTATAGCTCATAAGCTGAACTAAAACTTGAAATTGGAGAATTTACAACATCTTTCACCTCTAAAGGGAAAAAGGTGCAGGGTGGTTCATACAGAGGACTCATTATATTCGAGGAAAAGCAAGGGCATAGAGGTTAGCTACATCGCAGCATGTTTTTAGCTCAATGAAATGGGATTACCTCGCTTGACCAACAAGCTAAATATAGATTAAAGTCTACCGCCCATTCTTATAATGTGCATTTAATTAGATTATAGTGGTTTATATGCTTGGTGAGTCAGCAGCGATGGTCCGAATGACATAATTATTATAACAAGGAAAGTGGATGACGTTTAAAACTTGATATTAAAGCCTATTTGAAGCCGCAAACTCGGTCACAGATGGTTATAACACTGGTGAAACAATGTGGTGGAAAGGCGAGTCTGGTCTGAAACCGTTAAATGAATCTCGTCACACAATGTCGTCGTCATCGTGTCACTTTCTGGGTGTGATGGTTTGCTTTTCTCACAACTTACCTTCACAAAAAGTTCAACTCTCGGCTGGTTTGAGTCGCTCATTTTTCACCAAAAGCCCTCTGTGGAAAGAGAAAGATACAAAATAGTTATAATATTTAAACCAGACTGAGAAGAAAAGTTTTAATTTAAAACACGGAGCGTCGCGGGCAGCCAAGCCCATCTTCCGCTACAAATCCACGGAGTAAAAACCAAAACTGTTGCCGCAACATGAACCTAAAACTCGTTTTACATCCTCCTCACCTTAAATTTACCTTTTTAAAAAAAATTATATAACTTTTAAACTTACAGTACTGGTTGCTGTCGGTGTTGCTGGTCTCTCCTCCCAGTTCTGCTGCTTGCCTGCCTACACGCGCACACACATCATCATCATCATCGCGCCCATTTCCTGGTGGCGCGTGCGTGACAGGCTACGTTCTCAGCAAATAAACGTGGATTCAAGGCTGGAAGCAAGAAGAGAAAGGCGTCACAGGAGAAAGGAGGGGTGCTGGGAGAGAGGAGGAAAGGTGCTTCTCAGCAGAAAGTCGGTCTTCTTGCATAAAGCCATGTTGTTGTTTGTGAGCAGCGGATTATGTAACATGTAGCTGCACTAACTGCACACTGTGAAAGGATAAACTGTTAGGATTGATCTTCATACTGGGATGAAGATCAGCTGTATCCCAGTCTCACAGATCTAGGCATAATCATCTTTTGAGTATATTTTGCTCTAAAGGAAAACAGACTTTACTGTAGTCTTTTGACATGATAGCTCTCCAGGTTTTCTCAGGGTTCCTTATTTTCCTCTCACATTTACCCATTCCCATTATTAAAGTAATTTTAAATAAGTACATTGAAGTGTTTAAGTTTGCACTTGTTTCCACAGATTGGTGTAACTACCCTCTACAACTACAGCCATTGCATTAGGATAGCAAAAAAGAATGTACTGAAATAATATTATTTATTTTTCTTTGTGTCTCTTTGTTATTTATTGTCAAAGTTGATAAGGAGTATGCCCACTGATATTAACTATGTATGAATGCAAAGATGTGTGTGCATCTGTTCAATGGAGAGCGATCAGATGTTGGAAAATATCTCAAATTCATTCAGTTCAAATTTTGATTAATTAATTTAGGATCCAACAGTTGATTTGAAGCAATGTGGAGGTAATTGAAAACAATTACAATTCATGCATGTCAAAATTGCAAAACGCAACAAAAATGTAACATTTTTATTTATGAGCCCAGATATTTTAATCATTTCATTAGAATTTATTGTGACAAAGACAGACTAGTAACTTAAAATGATTAATTATATTCAGATTAAAAGTGAATTTATTAAATGGTCTTTGTCTCATTGGCCACATGATTGATATATTGATTTTTGATTGTTTTATGACATCCCTTGGAGCGATCATAATATGAAGAACGATAAGGGTGTTTGAATAGTTTTAGATGTGCTCTAATTTCCCAGTGACTATGAAATCCCACAAAGACCCCATATAGTTGGACTAGCAGTAATTTAACTCAGAACTCACCTTTGAACATTGATCAACTCAAGAATACATTCACTTCTTCTCTCACAGGCTGAAATCTTGTAACGTGTAGCTCAGTTAGCATTTCTGTTTAATGTGAACATGTCCCTGAAATAAATATCTGTATCTCTGCATTAATGAGAAATATTACATATGCATCAGTTCAATAGATCCCATGTGACGAACCATTGTGTAAAAATGGGTAGGTTACTCTCTATTACCCCTAAAATGTCAACCATGAACAGCAATGTTGATTTGTCTCCATTTGCTTTGATATAAAATTGATTTTCTGTGATTTTCTATTGTTTTGGACGTATCTGGCACTGATTTTACCCAAAGTCTGTAAGAGTATGAGATGGAAATGAGGCTGAGCCGATCCAGGCAAATATTTTATTAATATATGATTTGAGTAGTTATCTGGAATGAGATTAAATACATTTGAAATAAACCATCTGTGTTAACTAGTTTATTACAATAATAAAGTATAATTTCCCTTTAGGGGTTAATAGAGAATGTTTTCCATGCTACGTGGGTTTAACGTGAGGGTCTCGTGATCATGTTTTTATAGGAATCCTGCAGTGAATTAGGATGAGGAGGGGGAAAAAAGCCTGTCTTAACCCGATGACCCAAGTTATAACATATCAAGGGACCAAAAAGTTACTGATTTGTGTGCTCTAAAGCTATACCAGTTAAACATTAGACAGTAAAGAACAATTATACGCAGACATGGACAAAGCAGTCCGACTGGCAGCCAGCATTAAACAAATAAAAAGAAAAAAATGTCCTCAAACGATACCTGCCTTCATTATCTCCTGGGAAAGCTGAGTTTTGTTTTTAGGTTGTTTCATATTGTTGTTTTGCATCTGCTGGAGGAACTCCCCCTCAGTGGTGAATCTGTAGCCTGGATTGGAAACACAAGCCTGTTGAATTTCTCGTATTGTCTTCAGTACCTTACAAAAGCTGTGTGACTCTGTGGTGTTGCTGAAAACCTGCTGACCTCTGAATCCCAGACTAAATAGTTTGCTAAATCTCTGTGCTGTCTGCCAATCAACCAGTGAACCTTAGCTGCCAAGGCCACGAACTATTGGGTGCTTATGGTTATACTGGTGTGCCTCGCTGGTTTCTTTATCCTGTCTTTTACCTAGAGTTTAGGGGGTTAGGTGGGAGACTAATTCAGTCAGTCTTCTCTTTACCTGATGTGCCTCTTGGTTAAAATGCTGCTTTCTGGCAGTGGACAGCCTCTCAATGGGTTCTTGTTTATGATATACTGTTAAATCTGATATTCATATAGTTATAATGCATCATTTAAAAAAATTGCTGTAACACTCTTCTCGTGTTTTTTAATCTTTTTTTAGTTGCTTTTAAATTCATAAATTAAAATTTTATTTGTTTATTTTTAAAGACACATTGTTTAAAAGTCCACTATTTAACTATATTACCGATCAGTGTCAGTAAAGTGTAATATATCATTAATATCAGTGTTTCTATTAGTAATTAGTCCTCTCACTAAAATAACTAGTGTGTTTTTATTATCTTTTATTGAGCCATTTATATAACAGTGACACATTTTATTATTGACTTGAATGTTGGTGACATTTGTGACAAAAAGGTAAGTAAAGCAGGTATTCTGCTCCTGGCTCGCCTGCTAAAACTACCTTTTTCCATACAACCTGAAGAGCGTAAACAGGCTAAATGGGTTGTTGCAATCAAATGCTTTTGGAGAGCTTAAAACACTGTAACTGATGCTTATTACATATTAGCCGCTAATTAAGACAATTTACAAACAATTAGCGACACAAAAACACTTTAGAAAAATCTGGTTTTGGTGAGAACTGTAACCATCCCACATCTGTGCAGATAAAACACTAGAGGGAGGCATTGGGTTATGTTTTTTACATGCAACAGGATTCTTCCGAGAAAACAGCACAGCTGGTAAATATTGATAGATCAGATCCACAGATCCTGTTTACAAAACAAGGCCTGCATGTTTAGGGCAAACAAACCTGTGTCAGTGTAAAGAATCAGCGTATGCAGGACAAATACCAGTTCAACTGTCTGCAGTTGTAAAGCTGATTGAGGTATAAGTCAGTCAACAGTCAGTCAACAGTCAGTATAAATCAGTTAACAGGCGACTACATCTATTTGACAGTGGTAATTATTCTAACCAGACATTATCAGTGTGTTTGATACGTCCAAAAAACGTATCTGCTTCTGTTTAAATGAGGATTTGATCATACATTTGTGTGATATGTGGTAGTGTAGCGTGCTTTAAAAAAAGAAAAAAAGACACATTGCTTTTTCACCACAGAGCTTAATGATCAAGCAACAAGAAACTGGAAGCAGCCGGCTCCTGATATACTGCAGGATGATCAGTGATCCTCTGCAGGTGTGCATGAACACACGCCTGTGTAAAATCACCCTCGAGGTCCTGATCCACTTGCACCCTCTGGTGGAACCTGAAAAGAGCACTGCCCCACAGACCACAAATCCCTGACAATAAGCAGCTGAATAAAATCTAGGATGATCCATGGACAGGTCACCAGTCCATCACTGGGTGGGAAAAGACAGCAAAGTGAAATCAGGCCAGGATGGACAAGAAGCAAAAGAAACAGTGAGAGGGAGCTCTTTAGAAATAAGAAACAGCCGTGTCAACAAATATCTGAAGACCATGTGTGAAATGAAAGGGTGTAAACCGACCGAGTGTAAAATATGGGAAAAAGATGGACAAAGGTTCAACTTTTTACACACTCACAGTTTTTTGTTTGTCTGTTTGTGTTTATATGTGTGTACAAAAGGATTAAACATAAAACTATATAATTGATTTTGAAATAATTTGCTTGATCTGTGCCAGAATTCATCAGAACAACAAAGGAGCATCATGACTCAGCTCATATTTATAAAACAATGTCTGCAGGCCAAATATGAACTTAACCATAATGGAATACGAGTAATGTGTTTGTCAGTCGTCAGGTGCGTTACGAAACCAAAGACTGCTTTATATGAAGCAACAGCACAGATGAAATATCTAGAAGGCCATAAAAATACAACGTGATACAAAATCACATTAAGGAATCATTAAAACAGAGTTAAAAATCCAAATTAAATAATTTAAAATTAAATAAGTAACATACCAGATAAGGAAAAGGGGCCGTGTAGAGGTCATGCCAAAGCGCACGAGCACATAAAACGAAAAACCTGGATCTGCAGAGAGTTTCTGCTCCACTGACAGTTTGTTCCTAATTGTTGCTTTCCAGCTCTTTTTTATTGTTTATTTACTAATAAATAAATAAAATAATAAATGTTCTATGGATTGCAGTGAGATGTAAACAAAAAGGTTAATTTTATTCATTTTTATTCAACATTCAACATTTTAGGCAAACCATACAGACCTTTATCTTTAGCATCAAGGCTACACAAAAAACATTCATTTTTCTTTATTTCTGTATTTTTATTCATCACATCAAAAATTGATTGTAAAGTAAATTAATGAATGACATCAATATGTACTTATTTGTGGTGTACGTATAATTTTTTTCCAATTATTTAATTGATCTTTCTGTATAATGATGCATCTGAAAATATGCAACGTCTCTATGTAACATGTTATTGTGTTATTTGTTATGTAGCTTTAGAAGCTCTTCTCCATTAAAATTATGACAAAAGATTCAATGGCAGCTGATGTAAGAAGTCTAAATGTCTAAATGTATACTTCTTGAAAGAATAATTTTATTTGGTTTATTAAAAATACAGTTTTGAGATAGGACATTAGATTAATTTGTTTTAACCCTTATAGAAAAGAAACTTTTATGATCCAAAGATAAACAACAAAGAGAAACAGCGAGTAAACAGCACACTGATTTAGGACGGTCACTCCTGTTTCTAATAAGAACAATGATCAGGTATTTTAGGAACTACAACTCCCAGAAGCCCCACATGGAGGACAGGATGCCAGCACAGAGGGCCACAGTCAGAGGCAGCTGGACAGAAGTGGCTCCATTGCACAGATCTGTTGTGCAGCACTGGAGGCTGCTGGTGACACCGACACCGAGGAAGCTAGTAGTCAGCGTTTGGTTGCACAGGTCCCGATTCAGGCAGCCGCGACTGTGCAGGCTTACTGTGCTGGTGCCATTGAACTCTGCAGGGAGCAGAAACAGTGATTAAACTCAATATGAGAGGAAAATAAAACTTTACTTTTACAAACACATACTACGTAAGGCAGTAAAAAATATATATATTTAATGTTATCACTACACTCCCATGTGGAATGCACGAAGACTATTCAGATGCTGACTGATAAAGCGGTGATTTAACTCAATCACTGCCTGCGTTTAGGAGCATTTTGACTCATCATTCAGGAGCATTGAGTTTTAGGACTACAGAAACACAGAAAGTACCCCAAAAATGCATTAACTTTGCTCTTACATCACAAATATGAGATTTTTTCTTCATTTCTATGTTCCCTTTACGTTCTTTAGTAATCTTCAGGGAAACACAGAAAAGTTGCAGCAAAATGCTGCAATTTATTGTAAAAACGTGACAAATTAATACAACTTTTCACTCCTCCATCCCTTCACATATATATGTGTGACACCTCCACACACACATATCTGTTTCTTTCTTTTTATTCTCCTAACATTCGGTGCTTTACATCCTGTGGAAACAATCACCATTCACAATGGCTAAAAATGGTCTTTTCTTTTTAAATAATTTACTACATTTATATATTATTTGAAGGGTCCTTACTTGCATTCCCTGTGTAGCAGTTCTCCGTTGCATTATCACATTTTACATCACTTGATAATAGGCAAGTTCCAAGTATGCCAATGGGACATCGACGGCAGGTCAGAGAGTGTGCTGTTTAATGGAAAACGAACAGAGATGAAGATTTAGTTGGTATCCTTCTTGCAGCCTCCATATGCAGTTTTCTGTGAGTAATTTAGGATGTGCTGAGAGAAAAATACTGGTATGCTCCACTATAAATACAATTCCCAGATATTAATCTGTGTGATCACCAGTCTTTTGCAAAGTTCTTAAAGATGAAACATTTCTTTGATTTTCTTCTGTAAAAGTTTCTATTAATAAATATGAATAATGAGATAAAGCTATAAAATTAAAGACAAAGACAAAGTGCAGTAAATAAGCTTTATCTTTCACCACTGGTTTCCACTTTTGCGAGAGATAAACTGGATTTTTAACATTTATTTATTCATTTCTTATTATTTGGTTGTTTTTTACTGCCACCTTATTCCTCTGACAACATTAGAAAAGGTGTTAATTACTCTCACATATGTAATCACTTTCTTTTCATTCTCCAATTCTCATCCTTATTGTTACAAAACACATTGTTGTCATTTCCACATCAAAAGGGTTTGCAGGATGATAAAGAGCAAAGACTTACCAGCAACAATAGAGGCACACAGGACAATAATTCCTTTCCAGAAGTTATTCATTGTTCTTTGTCACTTGATTCAGAACACAAAGTTCTTCAGGGTCAAGATACTTCACTGTCTCAGTCAAGTGATCTTTTAAAGGCACGGATGACAGGTGGGTGTAACAAAATTCAATAAACAGGTTGATCAGGTTTTATATCTGTTTGGTCTAATGAGGAAGTCAGTTTTCTGGAAAGCTAAATCCTTCCAAAACATTCCCAGCCAAGAGTTCTAAACCCACAATGTTTACTTGTAAATAAAATAATTACACTTGACATTATTCCTCTTAACTAAAGGTGTAAAAATATACTAAATATTGTCAAAGAACATCACAGAATGGGGAGAAAACAGGTAGAGGGCAGAAAAACTGGATTAAAAGCTAATTAAACTGACACCTTGTAAGTTTTATAATAGGCTCCAAACTGTTAGACAAATGGGAACGGGGAGGTTAGGATGCATGGATGCATACGTATAAGCAATGCTGCATGGTGTCAGGCAGTTTAGAGGGAGTTTCTATTAAGTTTAAGTAATATTAAGTCTAATAAGTTTCTATTTAGAGAGATGAAGACAGGTCTGCAGGCTGCTGACATTAAAGGCAGACTGGATGCAACAATACAACATAATTATCACCTCACTTAACTTATTTATCTGTTTTAAAAAGCATTTTCACCCAAAATCTGACTGACGATGAAGACTTTAAAAACAGAAAATTACCAGGAAATTAAGCTTTTAAATGGAACAGAAGCATCAAGAGGAGGAGATAAGGTAGCTCTGGCATCTGGTTAGACATCTCCCTGTTCCGGAAAATACCCAGGAAGTGCTTGAAGAAGTATTTCTCTTGGTTGGATTGAGAATTCATCCGGATCCCCTCTGAGCTGGGTAAATGTGGCTGAGGAGGCGAAGGTCAAGGGGTTTTCTTCTTAGACTGCTGCGCCCATGACGCAACCCCCGATAAGCTGCAGAAAATTACTGGATATGATGTACAGACCCTTTTGTTGATCCAAGAACAGAAGAGTGTGACCATCTACAGCTCATGCCCTGCTGCAATAAGAGGTCTGTTTGTATGAAAATGTAAAATTCTTTATATTTTTTTCATTGAACAAAACCACTTCAGACAAACCAGAGAATATTTTACCTAAATTACATTTAAAGAGAACTTTAAGAGTGGAAAAGGAATCTCAGATGATTCCAGATATGTTTAAGTCTGATAAGTTTCTTGTCCCAAGATTATATGTATATATATATTATGTGTATATATATATATATATATATATATATATATATATCCCAATTGGGAACCTTTCTGTGTAGAGTTTGCATGTTCTCTCCGTGTTAGCGTGTGTTCTCTCCGGGTACTCCGGCTTCCTCCCACAGTCCAAAGACATGCACCTTAGGGATAGGCTGATTGGGGACTCTAAATTCCCCATAGGAGTGTGAGTGTGTATGGTTGTTAGTCTCTCTATGTTGGCCCTGTGATGGACTGGCGACCTGTCCAGGGTGTACCCTGCAGATCTCGATGGAGTGAAAAAAACATCTGTCAACTCCACAAGTCCTACAGGTCAGACACTCAACTGTAAATATGAGACGATGACAGATTTACAGAGAGTGATTGTTACCGGATGTGCCATTTAAACACTGTTAGTTTTTAAAGCATTTAAATCAACACAGATGTTTATAGATGCTTATACATACAAAATCTGCAAAGATTTAAAAACATGTGAATGCTTTTAATTTGAAAGATGGAAACCATGGGACTGTGATGATGACAAACACTGGTGCTAAATTTAACTTTTCTACTCCCCTTTTTCCCATAATGCATTATGTTAATGAGGAATAGCGCCTAAAGAAATGTGAAAAAAAGTGTGTGAAGTGAAGCATACTGAAGATCTACCGTCAGAGACACTGAGCAAAGATTTTTATTTGTTGGTTGTAAACACTCAGGGTGTTTCTGACAAACAATGAAGCAAAGCAAAACAGAACAAAGAAACAGGAGTTGATGTTTGAACCCTTTGTGAACTTTGGTTACTGACAAACAAACATTTCCTATTCCATTTAATATAAGAAACAAAGCTTCAGGCAGAAACATTGCATTCATTGTCAAGGAAACAAAAGGGTATGCTGGTTTTTGTCAGGAGATTGAGCAGCATTAAACATGAAACACATCTATTCTTCATCTCAAAGAGTACATCATACTGCGATGAGATCACTTTATGTTCCTCGTGCGCTCATTACAACACCATTATATTACCTGTCAGAGTTAGTGCAGAGATTTCTGCAGTTTGTAGGGTTATGAAAGGACCATTTTGCAGAACTATTAGTAAACTAGCTGCCTATGCCAACATCGCTTAAATTCACATTTTCATTTAAGCAGTGAGTTTGCAGAAGCTGTTTTCATGCTGTTTCAGCATTTACAGCTGAAGAACTGCTCAAAACAATTAAGCCAACAATGTAGATGTCCTCCCAAACTCAGAAAAAAGATGATTAAACTACTATTAAACTACTGATTAAACTAATTTTAAGCTTTGAACTGTTATGGTACCCAGCATAATGTGTCTTGTGAGTGATATTTACCTACATTTTTTGGCTGCCACATATCAGGAATAAGCTCTTATATGTGTGTTTCATGATTGCTAGCTCAACGTGACGTGTAATGTGAGTATATGTTTGCAACAACTTGATGTTGTCACACTGTGTGATTTAATTGGATGCAGGTAGACGTTAATCCCATGACCAAAAGACAACCTATAATAATAAGTGAACAGGAGGAACAAAGGGTATTGCAGGTCTGAATTATTTTAAAAGTCTCCAAGATGACAATGATACTTTATTTTCATAAAGAGAGAGTATTTCCTTATGTGGTAAATTTAATAAATACACACATCATACATATGTGTTTTAGAAATGTTTGTTTATGTGGCATTTACTAAGTTAGAAATATATTGAAATTTATAAAAATATATTGAAAGATAACTCCTTTTGATGCGTGTATGGTGTAATCAGACACAAACTGGTTTTTCTTGTAACTCACATGAAGATGAGATTCACATATTTCTCCCTGCATCCTTCATCACACTGACTGCAGGATCTTTTTTACGGTGTGTTACAATGTAAATCTGCCTTTAGAGGCAGCACTGACTCCAGACTGCCACCAGCGCAGCACACAGAGCTGCTGTCAGCAGCAGGTGAACAGAGGCGGCTCCGTTGCACAAGTTGGTGTTGCAGCAGGTCCTGGTGATGGTGTAGTTAACTGTTAGGATGGAACTAGAGTAATTTGTACATGCAGTTGAGTTAATGCAGCCTCGTGCATAGATTCCCGGGAGATTGTTGTTAAAGTCTGGAAGAGAGGAAAGCAAACAATAAGACAGGTACTGTTTGAGTAAACAACTTGTCTGATATGCATCAGTATTTTAAACAGGTAGCCGTCACCATTTATCAAACATTACCTTTTAAAAAAAGCTAAGATAATCTAAAGTTGAGAAACTGTGTACACATGATGCATTTAGTGCTTGTTCTTTTACAGAATATGTGTTGACTTAAAGCCTAAACTGCTTCATATTATGGCATAGCTTTGTTTTTATGTTGCATTTGAGTTAGCTGGTACTTTTCCATGTAAGTATATCTTACTGGCAACTGCAGTGTAGCAGCTGTTCTCATTTGCTGTACAGTTTACAGAAACCCCACTGCGACAGTAGCCAAGGACCCCCACATCACAGGTTTGACAGGTGAGACATTCAACTGTTGGGAATTAACAAGAAAAAAAAGTTATGTCATGTCAGTAAAGCCTGAAGAAAGGGATCTTTGAGATCCGACTCATTACTTGAACTAACACAATATGCCTAAACACTTTTTTCAGGGAGAAAAAAGATTGTTTTGTTGTTTTCAATACATTTTTAAAAGCTAATTATTCTTTTTTAAAATAAAATTATAATTTTTTATAGCAATTCTTGTTTACAGCAATGATAGATAGATAGATAGCTAGATTAGATAAATTAGATAAATTAGATAAATTAGATAAATTAGATAAATTAGATTAGATAGATAGATAGATAGATAGATAGATAGATAGATAGATAGATAGATAGATAGATAGATAGATAGAT
>JBAMIG010000018.1:16181481-16203590 GCA_037177335.1 Kiunga ballochi
AATGTGTGTGTGTGTATAAATGTGTGTGTGTATATAAATGTGTGTGTGTGTGTGTATACATGTATGTGTATACATGTGTGTGTGTGTGTGTTGTTTTTCTACAAGTACTTACTACAATCCATACATATATATATATATATTTAAACCATCAAACCTTGTTTTTTAGGACTGTTTGACAAGCTAACAAGCTATCTCAGTTAGTTAATAATGCAAAACATATTTTAGCTGAGGTAGATCATTGTTAGACTTAACTTTATGATCCTAAACACAGAAAATTAACAAACTCACTAGAAACGTCTTGTTTAAGTAACATTACAGTTTAATAAAATGACAATGTCACTTCTAATTCAGATTATGACTAATTTACAAAGTCATGACAAAACTGCAAAGACTTTTAAAAAACACATAGGATACTTCCTGACCCCCAACAGAGAACACATTACTGGTGTTTGTAGGTGTACAAAGTATAATGCAACATGCTATAACTAGCTCGGTAGCCCAGCAGAAAAATGTTTTTCAATGTAATTTCACAACTTCATCTGAAGCAGTCAGTTCAACTCCTAATTTGAGTTTTTTTCTATAAATATGAAGTTTTTGTGGACATATGCAAGGAGTCAATAATAGCTTTAAACTGATTTTAGGAAAATATCAACGAGTCAATTCATCTAAAATGGCTTAACACCCTACAATATGGGTTCCTAGCTTGTATAAAGCTCAATATTAGGGGCAACAATGTGAAGTGGCTGCATCATGCGGTGTCATTCTGCACTGCTGAAGGCTCTAGTTGGGAAGGTGGCAGTGAAACTGAGGGACAAGGACACCCTGCAGGAATAACTTATTTGGTTAACAACACTGCAACTTGAAAATCCAGCTCCATCTTCCAGAGAACGGGATCCGGCATAGAGACAGAAGTACACATTTTATTCTCAGAAGTAGCTGAATCAGAGGCAGAACTGTCCAGTCATGATCAGCATGCAATCAGCAACCTGCTTGAGTCAGAGGTAGAAAATCTGCTAAACAGTGACTCAAGACTCTAATATTATGACCATCTATATAATTACAGATCAGGAGAGCAAAAAACTCATAAACATGTGAATTATTAATTCACATAACTTTGATATATTTAAAGTATTTAAATTTGTCCATTTATTGTGACTAAAGAAACTAAAATAAACTTTATTTCTTCACAGTAACTAAAAAAAAACTGGAAAGAGGAAGAAAAACTGAGCATCCCCAAAGCAAACACCTTTAATTGAATATCCACCAGAATTTGTAAAGGACCTTCAAAAACTAACTTTCTCTCATGGGAATTTATGGCGCATTATTTTCCATGCAGTCCGTCTTGTATCCGTTGGACAGAAGCACCAATACTCACTTCTAAAAACAAATGTTCCTTGTTGCATCTTTATGTGGACGAGCAGCAGGCGTAAAAAAAACAGATTATACTGAAGACAGTCTGCTGCTTTATGCATCATTCCCTGTCCCGTTAGCAAGGCAGTCCATCTGTACCAGCTAATATACAAAGCTCCTTTCTCTCCACAAAGGCTGCAGTTTGCTAAAAGATGAGCAGGTCTCTCCCAAACTGTGGTTTGAGGTTATTCTGAGTCATAAGGAAACTCCTTTTGGAAAAACTGACTGTTCAACCAGAGGATAACTCACCCCTGCCACTCACTTTGCCAAAGACCATTACCACGCAGAGGGAAAATAACTTTTAATGAGTCATGCATTGGGTTTCTAGAAGTCTGAGGTATTTTGTGTTTGCAGAATATATATAATAAATATGTTTTTATTGCTTTTCTCCCCATTATATATTAAGATTGAAGAACTCCCCAAATTCCAATGTGAAAATAATCATTCAAGCATGACAAACATCTTATGATTTTGTATCATAGTGTGTAATTGATGCGCTTGCTCAACATTACCATTTCATTAGTCATGTGAAATGCCATTGGAACCACACCCAAAAGCCACCCATCACTCCCTCCACCAGCACTGGGAATCTTCCCAAGCTCCAAAACACACAGGCTGCTGCGTGGTTTATGATACTTCCCTCATATTAACACAACAAAACAACATTTATTAGGTTGTTTCTTTCTCTGCTGACACTGAGTGGCACATAGGTGGAACTACAAGGAATCAAAGAGGAGAGGACAGAAAAATATGAAAAGAAAATAGAAGTTTATTGAGTTCTGAATCCTGCTCACCCGCCCACGATCGCACCAAGACAACACAAACAGAAAATGTGGACACATAAATATTTCTCTTGTATGATAAAAACCCAACAGTCACACGAAAAGGAGAGGGAGCGAAAGGAAGGCTGTCCACCGTCTGCTTGCTGTGTCAAAAAACAAGCATGTGTGAATGGGCGGAGGGGGGAGCGGGTGGGTGGTGGTGCTGAACGTAAATAATGACGTCTCTATGGAGATGCAACATTCAGACCGGCGCTGAATGAGCAGGACGATTCAGATTGTCACATTTCTCAGAGTCTCCTCGTTCTCTGCAGGAGCAGTTTGACATGTAGGTGAATAGTTGCTGCAGATTCAAGCAGCTGTATTTTCCGCCACTCGCACATCTGGATGGTAAACATGAAGCTAAGTGATCAGATTAGAGCAGCAAATGGTTTTTAAAAAATGGCATGGGGGTCGTAACACCTGGTTTAATCTGGGAAGCAAAACCTTTTTTCTTTTATTTTTAAATATATATGCTAAATATTCACCAAAACCATATTTTGGGGGGATATTTTTACATTAATGTTGCATCTGACTGTAATCTCTGTGTACTTCTATCATTCTGGGTAATCTTCCTTTATTCCTCCTTTTCCAAACATAACCAGCAACACAGCAAACAGGTTTAAACCTCGGCTAGCGGTCATAAACAGCTGCCAAGCAAATGCAAACTGGAGTAAAACCCTCCACTTTAACAGTTTCTCGTTTTTATGTGCTTCAGCTTTTATACGATTACAAACAAGATGCGATAAATGAGCTGTAAAAACTACCAGCACCACACAGCTCGCTTCAATCTTGTGTGCTGGAAAAGAAACAAAGATGGCAGGAAACTGCAACTTTTAAACCTTACACAGATTACCAAGCAAAACTAAACAGTTTATATTGTTAGTATTTAAATTGATTTAACAAACTAAGCATGAATTAGAATATAAACTCTACAGCCGCTGTTTGAGTTATAAGCAACAGCTGCCAGAAGTGGCTTCCATCCTTATTCACTCTTAGATGTCACACTATTTCTGCATGGACGAGAGGGCGGTGGACAGTACAAACCTGCTGCTACAAGGAGGGAAGGGCTGTTTAAAGAGGAAACAAAGCAGCAGAAGTTATCTTCTTAGGTATCTAAACAGACATTTGACACGCACAGACAGCTGGAGAACTCACACAGGCTTATTACAATTGTTTGACGGTTCATTATTTTGCTCTGCTTCTACTCTACATCCTCTGACAGCAGAAAGAAATGAAAAGAAACTCTGCTTCTTAAACAATCTGGGTGTTTCTCTAGCTTAAGGCAAATTTACCCAATGCTCTGTGCAGCAACTCCAGAAATAAAAAAGAAACACCTAATTTTCAAATCAGCGATTCAGGAAAAACACCTGCTGCTGACATCCAAACTGTCTCTGCGAGTGTCAGCCTGAGTGTGTGCATGCATCCGGGAGGGGGCAAACGGGAAAAGGAGGCTTCCATAAAACGGGAAGGAAGGGAGGTTACCACCATTTACCAAACTGTGCCAAATACAGAACTACCACAGAGTCAGAGGTGATAACGAGCTCATTCGTTGCACTTTCAGCTTCGTGTCAATCCACCAGACTGTTAAAGCTTTTTTCTGCAAAGCGACTCACCGTCTGAAACGAGCTTTTATGTGAGCAGCAGCAGTGAGCCCCTCTGTTGTTCTGCTTCCTACTGTTGTTTGGCACAAATGAGTAAGGTATGGTAAACCAAATGTGTGGCTGCATCTATTGGTGTGTGTGTGTGTATGCATTTATCTTCAAGATCATGACTGTGTGTGTTTTGTCTCGCTCACTCAAATCTTTACACTTTCCATACGTGCTAATCTAAATCAAAATAATGCAGTCTTCATGATGTGAAGGGGGCATCTGACGAGCTCTAAATGCAGATGACCCCCCACACACACTTAGATAACTCCTGTCTTTTCTTTCAGAATCTTCCTCCTCCTCCTCATCTTCAGTCCCGGGCACTAACGGATGGCTTTAACGGGGCTCTTGAAGCTGGAGGCGGCTTGCAGCTGCAGCTGGTACGCCATGGGGTGGATCTTAAACCCGTACAGCCTGGATGAAAAAGGGGTGTTGACAACATCAAAAGGCTGTCCAATAAAAGATTATTGTGCACATGTGACGTTTAAAGCCAAAATAAATAAATAAAAATAAAGTCGGAATGATAAACAAACACTAAAGAAGCTGATCAGGCTTTTGGTAGAAGTGTATTTGCTTTTGGAGAGAGCCGCCACCACACCCCACCCGACACTGTGTGTGATGTTTAATGGAAAGTTTTCACTCCTGCCACGACAAACTGGTGCAGGAGTGAACCAAGAAGTGGAATATGGAAACATGTAAACAACACATTACATCTGCCAGAGTGAAGATTTTGAGACATTGCTGTTCATACTTTAAAAATGAACCGTTTTCATTTAGGTAGAAGCTATGAGAGCAGAAAGTAAAGCTTGCTGCTGTCAGGTCACATCTTTTTAGAAAATAGGGCCCCACAGATTCATTTTTTCATTTTCCTCTGGGATTATTAAAGTAATTTCCATTCATTTCATTAACTGCATGGATGATTACTGTCAGAGTTTTTCCAAATAAACAGATTTCTTCTTAATTTCTCATTAAAACAGTAAATGCTGGAGCTGACTCCTCTCATTACAGGAGCTCCAGCCAGGCTACATTACTGGTCTGAGAGGAGCCTGCCAACACATAACATTATGAAATGAACCATTACTCAACTATTTGACACATGTGAGGACTATCTCCTGCGGTTCTTTTACGCTGCACTGCTCAGATTTATGTAGCGAGGTCTGAATCTGTCACAGTAAAATATTTTGCTCAATCTAAATATTGACTAAAGCAACCCGTGGATGAAATTCTTGGACATGTTTTTGTTTGCAATCTCTTTGTAACTCATATTCACGCTGTTTCTTTTGCTGCTGTTGTTTTAAATAAAAGGACCGAGTTGTCTTATACATTAAATGAGCTTTACAAATAAACTTCCAGATGCATGATAAAATCAGCAGCTTCAATTTGACGCTGATCAATATGTGCTGAAAGGAAAATGCGGCACCCTAATAGATTTTAAAATGCATCATGAGAAATGATATGCCACTACCCGAACTGATTATTATTCTGCATGTTTGCATTTATGAACATCTGTAGAAATAATTTTAACCCAAAAGGGGCAAAAATAACTGTACAAAGAAAAATAATGTCAACATCTACACATTCTTAACCTCTGACTGCTAGTTTGAGCAGGTTAATATTCCTGATAACATGTAAAGTGAGTGCTGTATATCATTATTTACCTTGGGACAAACTGATTGGCGGGCCTCTTGGGCCTGTACTCTGGGTGAACCATGAAGAGCATGTGAGGAAAGCCAGTCCCAAAATATGCTCCATCTGTGTGGTGGTGCCTGGAGGACTTGGGTGTGTAAACATCCATGCATTTAGGACAGTACAGCTTCACCATGGCCTCTCCGGGGATGTCTGACAGACCTATGGTGGGAAAAAAATAAAAATAAAAAACAGATGAACAAGGAAAGAAGGAAACCTTTGACATAAATGTACATAAACGTGCATTAGGAATCTCTATGGTTAAAAACAAAACGTTTCCATTCAGCAGTTTTTTAATCCAGTTATATCGCCGCAGGCTGGAAAACCATCACCCCAGTGATACTGATGTTATGGCTGACAATACTGCAGCAAATCCTTTCACACGGTGCCAATAAAACACTAAAAACCTGTTTGATGCCATCACCAGAAGATCATTCTGCTTAAGGAAGAGTGCTCACGTCAGTAGTGGAAAACAATACAACTTTTTACTCACCAATAGGAAGCATAGGCTGATTCTCACAATAAACTCGGGGGCAATAGCCAAAATCTCCCTGCTGGTATTTCTCCAACTGAAATAGAAAAAGGATAAAAATCAACAACAAACAAAATTATTTAATTCTAATAAAATTCTAAAACCCTTTACAATCTATCCAAAATGCTCCAGTGTTGTAAAATATATTTAAAAATTAATAAATGTCAGGTTTAGCTGCTGCTACTTAAACATTGCACATATATAGCCTTGTAAAAAACTATACACGGAATAATCTACATGCATTGTTTTTGTTCAGGGGTGCCCAGCTCTGGTCCTTGAGGGCCTAAATCCTGCAGGTTTTCCATGTATTCCTGGTCCGACACAGCTCACTCAAGTTGATCCGTCATTGTGCTGGACTTGATTAGTTCTTGTAGCCGTTTAATGGAAGTGTGTTGGAACAGGGATACAGCAGGACAGCGGCCCTCGAGCACAGACTTTAGGCACCCTTGTTTTTGTTAAAACGGCTGCAGAGAGATTCCCTGCAAGAGTAATGACTGTAAAGGTATGGGCCATTTGTGTTACCCGTGGTAGTTATTATTCTTGTTGAAACCACATCAAGTAAGCTGCAGACTACATTTGACTTGATTAAAACGCAGCTAATTAAACCTCCATTACTTTTACACAACATAATCAATCACACATCTAAATTGTGACTGTGGTGGTACAGCTGATATAACTAAACACAGTAACCTCAGACTTAAGCAGGGGACAATGTTGTCCTATCACAAAGGACCAGAGCAGTGCATTAGTCTCCTACCATCTGTGCGATGCCTCGGTTTGTGAGGATGTAGCGTGCGTGAATGAGGCCATATAGCATCTCAGCAGCTTGCTCAATTAGATCACTCTGGTTGGGATTGTCCTCCAGTTCTTCATCTAAAGTCCAAAACAAAACAAAAACATTTTTAAACTGTACTGAATAAAAACAACAAAAAAAATCAAAATGAATGGGAAATAGAAAGTACAATAAATAGTGTTTATTCTTCCTGACAGATTAAAGCAGACCGAATACTTTTATTTTTTAGGAGCCTTAAAAAGTATGGACTACCAACAAATGTTCTCATTAACTTCCATCAATATAGGATATCTATATCAAACAATGCAGGAAGAAGGCACTGTGTATACTGCAGGATACAAGTCATCCTGTTCAGTTTTTTCCCTTTTCTCCCTTCAAGGATACGCTTACAGAGCATCTCAGTGCAGACTACCAGCTTTAGAATTTTTATTCCCAGCCGATAAGACTTCTGAACAATAGTTCAGTAAGAAGGAGGACTGTGGTCTGATCTAGTTTAATGATATTTATTGGCATTTGATATTTAATAGCATTTATTGTTATTGTATAGTGGGTTTGAGAGAGCGCCAGGACATATATGTCATTGCTTTGGTACCTTTACTATATGCATATGACAAATAAACTGGAACACGCCACATCAATGAAAAACAAACTTTTCTAAGCAAGTTTTGACTATGAGATGATGTAACGCAGAACTGTAGAAATTAAGAAACTGCACTAAAATTTACAGATGAAATATTAGAAAATTGGCATATTTTGTATAGAACACATTCAAAATGAGTAAATAATAAACAATGACAATAATGTGTCCCTTTTCTTAAAGTTAAAACATGGGGGCATAAAACATGCAGACCTGGTTCGAGGTCCAGGATCATATCCAGAGCCTGGCGGTAATGAGGGACCTGCTCATTGAGGCCTGTAAGGTTGAACTTATCCTGGATGTAGTCTTCATCTACCTGTTGATAGGGAAAATAAGAAAAGTTTAATTTTTAATTAAATGTGTCAAATTCATATACACAGAAATTCAGAATAAATGTCCTTCAGAAAGGCTTATTTTAAATCAGGTACGTGGGTCTGAGGACTATCTAAAGCAGGGATACTGAATTTGGTCCCAAGAGGTCTGAAGTCCAGCAGATTTTCAATGTGTCCTGCTCCAACACACTTGACTCAAATTGATGAGTCACTCTGCCAGACTTCATGTGTGATTGAATCCCTTTCAGACATGTGGGTTGGAGCAGTGAAACAATGAAAACTCAGAGAGGACAAAACATATTTGAACAGTTTGGATCTAAAGAGCTTACAGCTGGATGTTTAGGTAAAAGCAATTCTAACTTCAATTTAAAATAAAGATGTTCAATATTATTGGCATATTGATATTACAAGCAAAAATCATCATTAAAATGTGATATCAAAACGTGTTAATCATTTCTAAATGAAATCAGTAAAAAAAAAAAAAAGGAACAAAAAAGGCAGTATCAAACATCTCTAAAACATTTAAACGTTTCAGTAACAGTACATTTATTACACATATTCAGACTAATCTGAGACAACTCACCTCACAGAAAAACTCATTTCCCCTTAGTCCACAAAACCAGGAGATCCATGATACTTCTTCTGAACTGCTCATCTCTGATGACCTAAAACAGCAGATTGACAAAAACTGTACTAATGCTGCGTTCAAGTACATTTCTTCAAAGTCTATGTCCAAGAATCATACAGGGCAGTTTCTAAAACAGAATTATTCTATTCTTACATGGCGTGTGTTCATCACGTTTTACAGAAACCAAATGCACCTCAAATTGAAGTATTTTACTCTAATATAGACGTTTCCCTATTGAGTTGACGTTGTTTGAGCGTAGTCTCGCATTTACAAACTCATCACTTCCACGGAACATGATCTATTTTATAACTTTGTCAATTAAAATTAACTGTTTATATCAATATTTCTTCTCATAATAAAGTAAAACACTCATGACAGACGTAACACTGGCTACATGAAAAAGCGTACTGGGTCAAATCTCAGACAGCTAAGCTAGCTAGCAACCTAATGCAGTCTCTAAACTGTTGGTTTTAAAATCTAGTTTTTACAGAAATTTAAAAGAAAATAATAATAGCAATGACCAGTGGCCACAATCTATCAACTTAAAGTGTTCTGTACTTATATAAAGTGGTTAATGTGGCCAACATTTGCTCCCTGGACTAAACTGTTAACGCCGAATGAAATTCAATATGGCGTATCTTCAGAAAACAAGCCAGCCGGTGAATTTCCGCTTTCTGGCCCTCTTTGTACCACTACAAGTTGGCGTGTCAAGACATATGTGTTAGAATACGTCAACTTACCCCACTTTTAACTTTAACACTCCAGAAAAAAAATCTGACAGATAAACAATTTTAGCACTCTCACGAGTGTAAATAAGATGGACACCCTCCTAGTTCACCCTGTAGAATCTGCTCTTCCTCTTCTTCCGGCTTGCTGTAAGATCCTACAGGTTCGATGCTGCCCCCTGTCGTCAATTTCTAACATTGCATTTAGTGTGTTCACAGCTTAGAACCAGGGTTCCCAGCTAGGGTTTTAGTCTTTTCCTGGAACAAACTGATTCAAATGAAGGGGGTTTTCCAACAATTTACCATGTTCTGCACCTGTTTGTTAGTGAGACATTGATTTGAATCAGGTGTATCAGGAAAAAACGCTAAAACCTTCTGGAAGGTCAGCCTCGATAACTGGAGACCCCTTGCATTGAGTGTATGGTTCACAGCCTTTATTTTTCAGAGAGAATAAAAGCAACGTGGTGCTATTTCAAAGAAAAGGATCTAAAGCTATCTTAGGATGCTTTTTTTAATCACTAAAATAAAGGACAACCTAAAATATGTATACTGAATGTTTTACACAATTGCAGATTTTTAAATGCTAAAGTTTTTCCACATAGAGCCGAGCTACCCCACATTACATCTGCAGAGGTGCTTTTATTCCAACAAATCGATGCAAGGAAGCTTAATAAAAGCTGCAGTTCTTTCAGAATTCAGTATGCTGCTAATAAGCCACTTATTTTCACTCTGTTTTCACATGTTTATGCAGTAATACACACACCCCTCAAAAAAAATCAAGAATGAGACATGCAATTATATGTTCCATTAAATCAAAAGTAGTTTATTTAACTTTGCCTTCTCTGTATAACTTTATTATAATAAGACACTTCTCTGCTTGTACATTGCTCCCTTGAACTAAAAATGGCATTTGTTTGTGGGAATGTAAGTTGGGGTAGACAAAACTTAGATACATACCAATATACATACATGTGTGTATATTACGGTTCCATTACTAAAACCATAAATGTTAAAAACAGTTTGAACCACTCCAGGTACCTCTGTAATGCTGAAAACATAATACAATCTTTGAGAAAGTTTGTTGGAATTACACTACTTGCGTTTTTCTTTTATCATGGCTACATAACAATGATGCGTTCATCAACATTAAGGAAGGATGAAGGACTCTTTGAGTCAGTGATAAGTGTACAGCTATCAAAGTATAAACCAGTAACAGGCAATGCAGGCTGCACCCATCGGTGTGTTCATGCCAAGTCATAGTGAAAAATAAAATATGTCCAACTTCACTTGCCTGCTGAATAATGTTACGCTTAAATTACACAAAAAAAAAGTGAAGTTCTCCGCTGCAGGTCCTTCATTTGGATGGTGAACATACACACAAATGAATGTATACATGTGGATGTATTTAAGAAACAGTAGAATTGTCTTAATTATATCGGTTAAATCACATGAGGGCAAACAAGGCAGAAAGTGCTTGCCGTTCATGTTAAACCCTCTGGTCCCCTCCCCTTCCCCAGTTATTACACAGACACTGAAAAACACACACCCACACAAGCACACACATACACAAATCATCAAATGCTCTACTCACAACATCCCAGA
The DNA here is from genome assembly GCA_037177335.1 of Kiunga ballochi. Lineage (NCBI taxonomy): Eukaryota > Metazoa > Chordata > Actinopteri > Atheriniformes > Pseudomugilidae > Kiunga > Kiunga ballochi. The sequence continues at coordinate 16,192,294 of JBAMIG010000018.1, forward strand.
GACAATCTTCAAACTGTTGTCAGTGGACAAATAAACCCCAACTTACAGCAGTGACAGAATCTATGCGGATGAGAAAAATCACTTTAGTTCACCTTTGATGCCGTCTCAAGCTGTTTTACATCTCTTATGTATGATAAAAACTATGTTTACAAGTGTAATCCTACATTAATCCAACATTTTTTTCTCACTCCAGGTCAGCATAATTTGTTGCAAGTAAAATCTCAGAAACCGTGTAACTTGCAGAAGATGATCCTTCTGCACCTGTTCAGCATTGTCCTGAATTCAATTTACTCGGGCTCTATGCAAAGAAACAGCCATCCTCTGTTCACACGCTTTGAGAAATACCACCTCAGACACTGAGTCCATCTTGGTATGAAGAGTCATCACAAGAGCACACAGAGTGTGCATTGTCCCACACGTGACAGCACAAGGGTGTTATAGTACAACACTGAATCTGTACCCTGGGCCCAGACAGAGTACCAGTCCTGTTGTAGCACATGTAACTTGCCGGGGGGAAAAAAACGAGGAGGGACAAAAAAAAAAAAAAAAAACATTGAACACAAAACGGAGAATAAACAGCAACAATGAATGTTTTATACTGAAAGGAGTGCTTATTAGAACATACTCAATTACTGAAGCACAAAGTCAAACATGTTGTTATACCATGACCTACATTTTGTTCACTCTTTTTTTCCTGACAAGACTGTCAGGTATAGCCAACAGAGGGGGGTTCCAACAAAATGAAGCTCATCGAGAAAATAAGGGTTGTTAAAATAAAGCCATCACACAATCAATACAGTCTTCATAGGGTAAACATATGAGGATAAAACTATTGTCCTTGGGCAGATTTGCAATGTGCGGAAAGTTCTGCAAGTAAGGAGGATGCTACGGTTAGGCCAGAAGAGTCTTACTTCCTACATGAAGCAACTATATGAAACGTCAGATCAACAATTTGGAGAGGGGGAAAAAAAAATCACACCATCTATCCCAAACAAGCAGCAAAAACACTGATATTAAAGACAAATCAATGCAAGTTTAGGTTTGCAGTGAGCAGTAGTACATCGGGCCTTCTCACAGTAACCAGACACACTTTGCAGGAGACCAACAAGGAAGAGTTGGGAAAACTTAGAACATATTAAATGACCTGTTTTGTAGAAGAGAAACATGCACACATCTCTAACATTTGCAGATGCTCAGGGTCTGAAAACTGAGATGATAAAAAACTAAAGCACACAAGAAACAAAGCCTCTTATGATACAATGTTTCTGTTAAAAGATGGCGCTGCACTGGTTCCTTCTGTAATGCAGAACTGCACTGAAAACCACTCAAGGCCAAAGTGTGGTAGAAATATACACAGGTACATAAATATAAAAATTAGCCCAATCCAACCTTATCTAATTTATGCCCACATATTTTTTAGTGTACACGTGTTTGTATGTTTTAAATTATATCATTTGTGCTTGTATGTGTGAGTATTTGTGGAACACTGAATGTTTTCTGTCAAAAGAGCGTGCATCTTCATTGCACAACCACATGCTGGTCAAATTCATTCTGAGTTTGTTGAAAGGAATTAAAAAGAAATAAAAAAGAGGGCTGTGGGCATAAATGAACAAAACGAATTCTGAACTTATGAATAACGGACGGTAGATCGAAGGATGAAAAAGGGACAAGTGACTGGAAAGCTAAAGTGAATATGAATACCATCTCCATATACTATACAATACACTACTGCCTTATGATGCCAACAGATAAGCCATAAAATAATGAACAAAAAGGGTTATGATGCAAGGGGATGGGTTTTAAATGTGAGTGGGGTTCGTCTAAAATGTATGATTTTTTTAAAGATTCCATCACTTCCTATTTTTTGGTGAGGGCCAGTTGCCACGTTTCTCTCCACGGCTACCACCCCCGTTTCCAGGCCCCCCAGAGAAACCACCCGGGGGACCACGAGGACCTCTACCTCCGCCTCCACCTCCTCCTCCCCCAGTGTTGACCCTCCGATTCTGTCGCTCCATTCCAGGACGCTGGCTCGAGAAGCTTCTTTTATTGGCCGACGGCTCTTTACTTGTCATCTCTCGTTCAACCAGACTGCCACCTCCGCTGCCCCCTCCTCCCCTTCCCAGATGGTGGTGGTGATGGTGAGAAGGATAAGACTTCCCTCTTCCTCCTCCTCCTCCTCCTTCCCTGTCTCTGAACTCTGTAAAGTCACTGCTCTCAGAGGCAGTCTCCCACTCCTCATTGGCCTGGTCTGAGTTCTGGTTGGTGAAGTCGGGAGACTTTGCTCCATGGTTATGGTGGTGTTGGGGATGAGTTGTCCCAGCATTGGCCTGGTTGTAGTGGTGATGGTGGTGGTGGCTGTTTGCATTGTTAAGATGCCCGCCACCACTGTTATTGTTGGTGGTGTTATGGTTAGCATTTTGGGCATTTCCTGTACTGGGGGCAGAGACTGGTGCTCCATTACTGTCTTGAACAGAATTCTGGGAAGGAGACAATGGTCTTCCTCCCCCAATGACCCCCACTCCTCCATTGATGCGTGCAGCATTCTCTCGCTCTTTCAGTTTACGGAAGCGGGGTGGTTTGTCCTGCTGGTGCTGAGACCGCCCATGCCGACGACGTCTAGGGGGCCTCTCAAACCCACGGTTACTGGGAGGAGGGGGCGCATTTGGCCCTCCAGAGTTTGGTGCAGAATTGGTTGGAGCTTGCTGGGTAACGACCCCTCCATTTTCAGTAGAAACCAGAGGAGCAATGGTTGTGGCAGGCAAAGATGGCTGAGTGGGGTTGGTCCCCTGATTTTGAACTTGACCTCCATCAGATACCTTCTCTTTCTTTTCTCCTGTATTTCCTCCTCGACCATAGTCTTTCGGGCCAGAGGTCTGTGGATGACCTGGCTGTTTTCGACCCGAGGTGGATGACTTGGAGAAACCACTGTGAGAACCTGGGCTGGGTCCAACTCTGTGCCCCCCAGCTGTTCCTCCAGTATTGCCAGCACTCCTGTGGCTGTTTCCTCCTCCACTTCCCCCACCTCGGCCCCTTCTAGAGGGGACACCTCTTGGTGTAAAGACACGTGCCTGGGAACTCCTACTTGGTGCAGATGACATGTTTGCTGCAGCGCTGACATTGTCAGAACCATTCTTGGTGTTGGGTTTTTGGCTGTCATCTTTGTCTGAATGACCGAGGTCACTTGCACCACTCTCACTACCTGTCTCTGAGCCTCTTTCTCTTCTTCTTTTGGGGATTTCTTCATACTCTGAGCCCTCGCTGCGAGTTTCACTCCTATTTCTGGCCCTGGCGGGATTATGATGAGTGCGATCCTGTCCATGCCGACCACCAGCTCCTTCGCCCTTGGATTCTTGGTGGTGGCCACCTGATGAGCGGTAGTCTCTGCCACTCCTACCACCCATTCTGCCCCGATTGGCACCAACAGGTCCAGCACTGGCTGTGTAGCTGCCTCGGTAACCTCGACCACGTCCATAAAACTCTCCCCCACGCCCTCGACCAGCCCGGCCGCCTTTAGCAGGGACTCCATGGTGGTGGGAGCTGCCTCTTTCAAAGGAGCGATCTCTGTCCCTTCTCGAGGAGCCTGAAAATCCTGATGTGGCATCTATATCTTTGTGCCCTCTACCCAGGCCTCCTCCACCAGAAGAGCGGTCTTTTCCACCGTTCCTGGGTTTAGTTGCCTGAACTGGCTCATCTTTAGATGGAGCTGAAGTGTTCTGGGAGATGGATGAGCCTTCATGTTTCATGGAGATGGGTTGCCCCCCATCTTGCTCTTTATCTTTTCCAAAGCCGGTGCTGGTTTTTTCTCCCCCGTCAACATCTCCATCTCTCTTCATTTCCTTCAGAACTGGTTTCTTAATTGGACCAGCCCTCTTGTTAATATTGCTGCCTCCTGTCTGATTGGAGGATTTGTTATTTGATGATGCATTGGAGGGGTCTTCTCCTCCACGAGAGCTGTTCCCACTGCCTGTATTATTGGCTCTTCTGCTATGAGAGGATCCCCCACCCACATTGCTGCTTCCAGGGCGTGGGCCCCACTGGGTTTCTGTCTTGTGTTCCCGCCCTCCTCTTTGGTTTGATTTCGGATGAGGATGCTGCTGAGAATGATTATGACCACCATGTTGGGAGGGAGGTGAGCTAGAGGCAATGGTGGAATGAGCTGCATGTGAGGGGCCCGTCTTCTCCTGTTTCACATTGCCGTTACTGGTGTTACCATTGTTGCCTCTTTCTCCGAGACTGTGGCTAATACCAGATTCACCCTCTTTCTGTGGTGGGCGGGGATGCTGGGCCACTTTGACATTCGGATCCTCCCTGGCAGAAGATGAGGAGGAGGAGGAGCAGGAGGATGACAGGGAAGTTTGGTGAAGAGGAGGGGAAGAGTCCGTCTTCTTAGCTTGGGCCTCACCAACCCTGTCACGACTGTTTTCTGATTTATGAGGGTGAAGAGTGAAGTGAGGCTGAGGGTGGTGGCTGTGGTGGTGGTGGTGATGAGAGTTGCTCTCCGCAGAGGGGAGGTCTGCTCGACCATTACGATCATAATGAGGATGTGTGGCGCCCCATATCTGACCCTGTTGAGCTCCTCGGGGAGGCCCTTCATCCTGGTGGGAGAAGCCATGTGGCTGGCTTCCTCTATCATCTACCCTCTGATGCTGCTGGTGTGGCGGGATTCTTGCACCCTGGTCAGGGAAGTTGCTGTAGTTGCCACGACCACCAACGTAATGATGAGGGTGATGGCTGCCTCCCTGGGCAGTGACTTGAGTGCCAACAGGAGGAGGAGTTTGACTGGATGTCCCTGATGAGGTACTAGGCTTCTGGATGGCTCCACCCTCTCGCAAGCGGTGTGGAGGAGTATCACTCCTAAGACAAAAAAAGATTGAAAGGTCACAAATAAACTTAATCCTTTACTAAATCTATAGGATTGGATAAATAAAAATATTAAAGATTGCAAAACTTTTAACAGTCCTGTAATAAACTCGCCTCAGGACCTTACAGATGTAACATCCTGTTTCAAAGTAGAATAAAAAAGATCTATTTGTGGAACTAAAGATTTTCAAAAAGGCTTTTTGAGCTCCTAGAATGAGACAACCTAAAACATTTACCTAAATGAATTAATCAATACCTGGCTCCCTTTGCTCCATCATCATCCTCCAAACCCTGCTTCTGTCGCAGGGGAGATGTTAGTCCACGGCTCTCTCCTCCACCAGGAAATACCTCTGGCCCCCAGGCTAGCTTAGGGTCCATAGGAGGGGTCCCACGGTTAGGGTGTCCTGGATGTGGTTGCTGCCTGTCAAAAGGTTCTGAACCAGATCCCCCTGAATCAGACCGCTCACGCCCAATAAGCCCTGAAACAATACATTTGAAAGAAAAAACAAAGAGATTCAGTTGAATTAGATCGCTGGACCAAAGTATATCAATATCAAATATGGCATCATAACCTACATAAAAATGTGTCATCATCTGCTTACCAGACGGGTGGATGCCAGCTGAATAGTAATCCATGGGTGGGGGGCGACCCTGCATCATGCGAGGGTCCATGTAGGGCATCATCATCCAACGAGGGTCAAAATTCATTGGTAGAGGGGGAGGCCGAACCATATTGCTGGGCTGATATAGTGGTCCAGCCTGCTTTGGTCCAGGACCCGGCTGGGGTGTTGAACCAGGTGAAGGACCTTGAGGAACCTGAGACTGTGGGGACAGCTGACTTTGGGATGCCTGGCTGTGTTGCTGCTGTTGTTGCCACTGCTGCTGCTGCTGCTTCAAGAGCTGTTCCTAAGACAGACATATGCAAACCAGAATAAAGGATTCAGAATGTTGTACTGGTTTCTAAATGTTTTCTTTAAAACGGAAGCAGCCTCTTTTAGGCGGAATACTATAAGAGTCCAAAGTACAAATCCTTACCTGTTGCTGTCTCTGAAAGCGAGGTGGGAGCGACTTCTGGTACTTTGAGTAACCCTGACTGGGCGGTCCACCAGCTTGCCGACCTGCTCCCCCGCCAATACTCTCAATCTTCACTGGGTCCATTACTCTTTCACCTCCACTTCCTGCACGAACGTGAGGATTGACCATGGCCTCCTCTTTACTCTCCCCTGGTATGGGTACATCCAGTGTGGGTTGCTGTTGCTGTGACACCGCTGGCTGGGAACACTGTTGGGTATCTAAATCAAACAGTTGCAAGTTTAAATCAGTTTCCTTAACGAGAAAGTGTAATTTAAAATAAATGCATAAATGAATGTATCACTAACATATATGTGGGTAAATATTAATACCTTATTTACATTTCATAAACTCACCTGCACTAGAGTCGTAACTGCTGTTGCTGCTAGCTCGCTGACGGTCATTTGTGCAGATACTGGGACCCGGGTGGACAACCAAAATTGGAGGCTCTTCATGGTCCACACAAGGGGAAGGAGGCTGGCTGATGTTTGGAGAAGAAGCTGACATAGATGGACTCTGGCTACCTGCTGTAGCAACTGTAGAATTCCCATCAAGGCTTGGGGTTTTACTGTTGCCACCTCCTGTGCTGCTGCCTTGCTGCTGTTGCTGCTTCTCATCCAGCTTCTTCAGCTTCTCGGCACAGGCCGCGCGTCTCTCCTCCTCCATTCTACGTTCTTCCTCCTCGCGGCGACGACGGGCTCGTTCCACAGCAGCAGAGATCTCAGAGGATGACTGCTTCCTGCGCTGTCGCCAAGTTTCATCTTCATCCTCTCCCTGAGCCCCATGGACTAGCACGCTTGGCTGAGCAGAGGAAGTGGGACCTCCTGCTGCTGACTGATGCTGTACTGGAGCAGGTTTCCCCAGGCCAGGAGATGCACACTGGTTCAATGGCCGTTCCTAAAGTGTTAGAACAAAATAAATGTTTGACAAAGCAAATTTAAAAGCTATAGTTGATACGGTTGCAAGCTTTTGGGGAAAAATAGAGAAAAAAAAAAAGATCTGTGAATGATTACATAAACGGTTATAAAACTCAAACCAAAAAACTTAAAACTAAACATGACTCAGCTGTAAAACTCAGTGGGCAGTGGATGGGGTTATGACAAAAATGATTAGGTCTATGAGGGCCTATCTGGATGTCTACCTGTCGGTAAAAGGAGTAGGGACCTTGTCCAAGGAGCGGCCCAGGTGGGGGGGAGGGCTGCTCCCAGGGACCACCCAATCCAGGCCTGCGCCCCTGTATACAGGCAGACACGGTTAGCCATGTTCCACCACAATAATCTACACTGACAAACATACAAACACTAGTACATCTCTGCCCAGAGATATGTTTTTGTTTCACTGTGACAACAAGCTCCCCATTTGGACACAACTTGGACCCTATGGTATCCCAATTATTGGGATACCATAGGGAAACTCTTCATCGCCGTTGTGTCTACCTGATAGTTGGATGGTGCTCCCTGACCACTCCAGTTACCGCCTCCCTCCTCTGCCCATCCTGGCTTAATAGATGGGGGCTGGGGGCCATTGTCAGCATTAGAGGGTGGTGTGCGACGAGGTTCTCCACCGGTGTCTGAGGCTTGAGAATGACAGGTTGCATTGGAAGCATCCTGGGACCTCTGCTGCTCACTGAAGCCACAATACGAAAATATAAACCAAATCATTGTAGAGCCTGAGCTGTGTGGATAATATGAAGACAGCCATGGATTACATTTACTTGATCACACACCGGGAGTCACTCTTGCTCTCAGTTCTCTCCTCCTCTCCCTCTTCTTCTCCTTCATCATCACTAAACTTCAACTTGGCGGAGTAATCAATCTCCTCATGGGCCCCTGTTGAAACAAAAGGCGATGAAATCCCATTGGTGCCCAACTTTGACCAAATGAATCACTGTGACAATCCTGATCCTCTCTGCCCACCCCTCCGTTCAGTAAACAACTTTTAGAAACATTACCCACTTTTCAATCCAATCAGTTTGATAGGTTTAGTGCCATTTGTTTGGTGCAACTTCTGTACCTGCCCAGCCCTCATCTCCATCATGATCCAGCTCATCTAGCTCCTTCAGGTCATCCTGCTTTAAGATAGAGGGCCGTTTTACTACCTCACCCCCCGACTCTCGTGGGCCACCCTGTTGCCTGCTGTCAGGTCCACCCTGCGAACGTGAAAATCTGAAAGAATGCAGGAAATTCTTTGTGAGAGAGGCAGAAAAAATACAAATAAAAAAAAAGAAAGAAAAATTGTGCTTATTTGATCAATTAGGCAAAATTGTGAGTCACAATACAAACTATAGCATATACCTTGGAGCGGGTCCTTCCCCAGGGGGAGGGAACCTGTATGGCACCTGAGGGCCATAGGGGGCTGGAAATGGTAGGTAAGGAGGATACATCTGAGGAAAAGCACAGTTCAGTTCAGAGGTTTCTTCATCCTAGAAGAAGGAATGGGAGGGAAAATTGAAAAGGCAACTTACGAACTGAGGCATGATCCCTCGATAAGGGGGATACCCAGGCCCCACAGGGGGTTGGGGCAGGGGTAAGGCGGGACTGCCTGCAGGAGGATTCCTAGGTGGCCCATGGCTCTGGGGGTTTGGAGGGACGACCCCAGCAGCCCCATCCATTACCAGAGGTCCAACTGTGCCACCCTCTGCTGCCCCCTCCCCAGGCAGGGTGGGTGCCAGGGCTCGGCCCCCACCGTCCCGCCAACTTGTAACGTCTGAGGAGATTCAACATAGAACAGAACACTCAGTTCAAATGCTGTTAAAAAGCTTTATTGCATTATACCAACAAAAGGATTATTTCCAGAAAAATATATAAAAAAAAAAAAAAACAACTGATCAATAATCACCTATTGTTTAATGAGATTCACTTACTCTGGGGGCGGAGGCTTGGTCCGGGCCCATACCACTGATCTGCAGTGGCCTGTTCTCTGCCAACTTTGTCCGGGTCGCCCGCCGCCTGCAGGGTGGGAAATTCCTCGCGAGAGAATGGCGACGGTAGGTTTGATGCCTTTCCACCTGCAAAAAAGGAAGACAGAGAATAAGGCTCAATTGCAGCAAAGCATTAAATCCAGAAAATGGTCAAGAGACAAAGGATAGACTCACCATCCCCTTGTGTTCCATGTGTAACACTGGCTTGTGCCCAGGACCTTACCCCTGCGGCCTGGGTTGAAGTTGGGGCCAGAGTCTGGAAAGCAAGCACAACACAATCTTCTACATTCCAGCTTCTGAGTGCAGAAATCTATTTCTTAAGAAATATATATACACACACACAAACACACAGTACCTCTGTAGCTGGCGGGGTTCTCGGCAGGGTCGGTGCAGGTATCTGTGAAGCCACAGGCTGCTGCAATTCCGGCTGCGGTGCTGACAATGCATCGGTACTGCAAACATGACATGACAGCAGAAAAAAATTTTTGAGCAAAACAATATCTTAAAAGAAAAAAAGATAGACAACTACTTATACTAACTTTATAAACTAAAACAATCTTCTACTGTTCAAATGGTGAGGTACCTCTTTGGGTCTGCTGGTTCCTGTTTGCTTGCCCATCCTGTGCCGTCTTTGGGAACAAGCGAGACGTTGGGATCGTTGCCTTTGTTCTCTGCCTTCAGACTGGGCAGGTTGGCAGGGGGAGGCATACGCCGCGCAGAGGCAACTTTACCAAGAGACTGCAGGCCATGGCGGGGGGGAACTGACGAGGGGAATAGAGAGCAGGTTGTTAGCAGACATGATCCACTGAAACATGATACAGACTAAATCTACTGGGCGTGGTGAACAGCTCGATGACAGATGTATCCCTCTTTCACTTGACTGAAAACACAATCAAGACGATGAAAAACTACAAGGTTACAAGACTGACTGTTTTGGTTTGACTTTATACAATAAAATTTTAAGCGACCCCAATACCACTTACAGCTTAGGAAAGTAAAAGAATTTGTATCCCGAGAGTGCGAGCTCCCTACAGATTCTGTAAGGTGAGACCGTTTTGAAGATTAATCCCCAATTTGTTCTTTGAGGCTTGTTAAAACAAAGAAAAAGAAAAAATGAGAAAAACCGCAGCCCATGGGTTTAGGAATGAGGATAGCTGCTTGGAACTAATGGGGAACCTCTGAATAAAACATAAACTGGGGACTCGTCTAGAAGTAAGCTTCTGTGTCAAGTCAGAATTAAAAGCTTTAAAGATCTGTTGACATGTCAAGACTTCGAATCCATTCACCTTCCAAGTCTGACTTGTTACTAAAACCTGACACTGAACAATTATATCAATGGCTGGATGGATGGACGGACAGACGCATAGAGATATGAGACAACAGCGTAAAAATGTACAAATGTGGCAGCACTGGTGACAACACAGCACAACTTGTCATCTGTAATTAAAACACTCATGGTTAAGTACATCAGTGAATAAGCACATCTGTCTTCTTTGGGCCTACATGCACATAAATAATTCTTTATGCATCTCAGTGAGAAAATGACAATGAATTGCTTGAAAATCTGCCCCATTTGGAAGAATTTAAAGAACCTTTTGTGAAGGAATATATCTTGCAAATGAAGGCAAATATATTTATCACATCAAACTTGCATTTGTAATAATGCTTACTTATGACAAGAGAAATACTCACCAACAGGCTTTTGTGTTTCAAGGCTCTTTCCTTTGTATGTATCAAACAGATTGAGAGACGCATACTTGGTTTTGCCTTCCTTCCCCTTTGCAGTTTGCCCAGAGCGCTCTGACATTGCGCTGTCCGCTCATTGAGTATGGTGAGCCCTGAGACTGGGAGAGAAAGGAAGAGATCCATTTGACACAAGGTATGCTCACAAAGTATGGGTGAAAGTGATCATTAAGGATGGAAGAAATTTTACTTATCAAAATATTCTAAAAGACAACGATGTTGGTTTTGTTTGATTTTTGTTACAAAGAAAACAGTCAGTGGGCTGCAATAATATAAAGATAATGTAATGACAATATTGTTATAATGTATAAATATTATGTTGCCACTTTAACAAAAACATTACTTATAAAAAAGTGCACACATTTCTGAGAATTTGGCTCATTTTAGAGTAGATAAGGAGACATTTTTTCATCAAATAGAATAGTCTTTAAATCATGCCTAAACAAGTTTAAAAAAATTTAACGGACTTTTCTGACAAACATTTCTGATTTGTTCGAGTTCGTACAGAAATATTATTTGCGGGATCCAAATGTTAAATGAACAATCATGCTAGAGATCTGAAACTTTAGTCAAGAGCAGCAGGTGATGTCGTACACCAGTTTACTGTGTTAAGCTTCCAACAGACTTTTTGTGAATGTGCTTTGAAACTGCACTCTGTGAACAGCCTGCTCTTTGAGAAATGTCTTTTTGTGTCTTACCCTCC
>JBAMIG010000018.1:16207360-16217871 GCA_037177335.1 Kiunga ballochi
GTTTTTTAATTGCATTACAGGAAATAAAGAACTTTTTCACAATATTCTAATTTTCTGAGACAGTCCTGTATAGCTCCATCAATGGAGAATAACTTCATTTTTCTACGTGTGCAGTATCTGTATTGTTACATGTGTATTATTTTATAGGACAGCAGTAGCTAAAACAGGGTGTTCAATAACTCATCTCTATAACTTGAATTTGTTCTGCTCATGCACTAAAGCAAATGAATCTAAACAGCACAGTGAATTATTCTGGTTCAGTGGCCGAGCAGAACAAACATAGCATGGAGATGACTTCAAGTATTAGTAAGGTTTTTTGATACACTGCAATTAACATGGTTGCAATAGATTAACAAAAAGGTGAGGTAGGAGTGCAGTATTTATTTGAATGAGATACACAATGTGCATTTAGGTTTAGGTTAAATAAAAAGGGAACATTCCTTATTACAGCACAAAGAGCGCCAATTAAAAAATAACAAAACTGAGAACATCAATAAATTTAAAAGATGTACAAATGTCAAAAGAATAGTAACATTTGTTACAGTAGCATTAGTGTAACATTTTAACCAATTAATTTCAGTTTTGGTCTTCAAGCATTTCCTAAAAATGCTGTAACATCATTGCACTTTTCCTTTGGCCAGAATCTGCATATTGCCAGAATAAACACTTGTGGTGAGCGGACCTAGTACACAGCTCACCACTGAAAACAGTGTACAAAAGAAAGCAAAATCCAGAAGCATGGTTTCTATGGCAACACATTATAAATTATATTCTCCCATGCCTTGCCTTGAGACAGGGTTTGGCTCCATGGCAACTACCAGGCCTTCATCCTGAACTCATTTTACTGCACATCAATAAAACACAGTGCTGACATCTGTCCAATGCAGCATGGTTTGGCTGCGGCCATTACATTACACTGTCGACCTACCCTCACCAAGTCCCACAAACACAATTACTAAGAGCAGATGACTTCTCTAAGACAATTAAGTTCTTCAAAATTTGACGACATGTTTTGATAGAGACAATACAAATAATGTGAGAACAATCAAAAGATGATGGATCATTGAATCAGCTATTTTATAACACAGGAAACAAATACTTTGTTATTCTGATCTGAGATCTAAGTAAATATAAGTGAACATGGCTTTTTATATTTACATACCCAAACGATGACAGCTTCAGCAAATAACACATACAGATTGAACACCTTTATGTACACCCTCATAAAAAAGTTGCTTTGTTTAGGGCTGTAAAACTGACAACACTAAGCCAGAGGAGACTCAAACACACTGCACAAAACTACTCCGCAACAACCATCTCATTTAATCTACACTGGTTAAAGAATTTCAGACAGATTTGTTTTCAGTTTATTGATAGGAAATCACATATAAAACACAAAGAAATTCCAATAAAAAGAACAAATAGGGCAGATTTGAGTGCACAAAGAAATGGCAACTGTTCATCCGGTAGGTCTATGACAAGCTAAAGCTGGCACTGTCAGCCCTACATTGGAAGTGTTGTCACAACAGAAGCTTGCTAATTTGACTCAATCAATTAAACGTATACCACAGATCCTGTTCACAAGGCCATCCAGAGCATCACAACTCGCAGCAACAATTACAATGTGTTGGATCATTCACTAACCTGATGATGGATAGAATATTATATATATTTAGGGTTCATTAGCTGGTATAAAACCCACTGATTTCACTCTGGAGGGTTGAAATTGAAAATGACCAAAGTTTCAATCGTTTCTTTGTTTTTGTTTTTTTTTCCAATGCAGCCAACAAATTCATGGCCAAATTCATTCAAGATTCAAGATAGATTAAATGTTTCCACAAAGCTCGATTGTATTTGTAAATACTTCAGAAGAAAATATCATCCAGTAACGCAAATCTAATATTATATTAGCATTTTCTACATTTGCTTACCAGGTGAAAAACAACTATATATTAAACACAAAGAAAACAAAAAGATAAAACGCATGATTGTTGCAAAAATGATAATAAAACGCTATCCTAACTATTTTCCATTACCCACTGATAGTCCAGCTACACAACGTCCGCAAATACAACAATAACCGCAGAAAGAACAGAAAATAAAAGGGGTTTACAGCGCGATTATAGGGCAGAAGCACTGCATCGTGCCTCAATAGCCAGATGAGATTAGAAAATTAGGTCGTGGGATGGCTGGTCAACTACATGTTGTATGAGGATTAACAGGGACCAGCAGCTCAACTACAGTAACCTACAAAGAGGTCCCGCACAGTAAAACGTCAATTATAATGAACATAAGGGCAGGTCTTTTGATTCCTCCTTCCCTCAAAATCACAGTCTAGATGTTTAATACCATAAAACTGCTGCAACATTAACCAAATATGTGTTTTTGAGCTAACTGATGTTAGCTGGTTTACACAGGGCCCTGTGTTCTCTTTGGGAGGGGGACTGCGTTGATGTTTCATAATGGATTTTCAAAGTCTTGCGCCATCGTTAGCTTACCGCTCTTCAGAGCTACAAGCTTTGATTCACACATTGGCATCGCAGCTAGACTATTTATTAGACGATGTTTGCTTTCAACAGACGGTAGGAGTCCCGAGATGCAGCAGAATAAACAGTTTTATCCGGAGAACAAAACAAAATGGCGGTGGAGAGGCCTACAACCGTTAACACAGAATTGGCTTTGCTTTACAACCAAACGACTGTACAATATAATTTATATTTATATACATCAATAAAATTACATCCGAATTGAACTAATAACATAAGAACCATAATGTAGGCATTTAAAATATCAACAGCATGACGTAAAAAGGCAGTCTTAGTTGAGACCACAGTGCTAGCCTCAGCAATGGCTAACGTTTATCCGCTAACATCAGCTGCGTAGCTTTAGGTCGTGAATCTCAGACGTTAGGATATTTTAACGACAGTCCTTATTATCTGTTGGTAAAAATAAGCAACCAAATACGTGTTTCTTCACAAAAATATAACAGATTAATATGAAACATTACAGGTACCAGCTAAATACTAAACTGAAATGGTATAACAAGCTAAGAAACCACCAAATGTTGGCTAACAACAACAATCAAGACACTCTAAATAAGACTACCCTGCCATTTAACGTCCTTCCAGTAAGTCAATGCTGTGATTACAAAGCTGAAACAAGACCTTTTCTGGTCTACTTGTGTCAATCGCGTTAATTTAGCATTAAACATGCTAAAATTTGCGGCCACTGACCTGGTCTTGTCCCGACTTGTCTCGAGGTTGTATCGCAGAATGAGGTTAGCTACCACGTAGCTTCTAGCAGCTAGCTAAGCAACCTCCTGCATAGGCACACACACATAAGGTCTTTGATTTAACTCGCACTAATTTTATTTTGAGTGGCACTGTGTAGATAAAGAAGATTTTCGGCTTACTTGCGCTCCTTTTCCTTTTTCCCAAAAATAAATGAAAAGGGGAAAATAAAATAGTTGATGCTGGACTCGATCCGTCACCTAAAGAGCCGTCAACGGCTACTGGGTAATATCGTGAGATGGGAGCCGTATGGGACCTCCACAGAAAGACAAAAGCGACGTTTTATTATTATTTTCCTTTTTTTAAAAATTACATTATATTAAAACGTGCCTTGAACCCAAACTGAAAAGGAAAACATCAGCATAATGAAAGGTTAAGTAGAGATACTTAGAATAAAATCGATACAACTTAAAAACTGTGATTTATCTATGTAAAATCAAAGATGTCACAGATTGGGATTAATTACTTTAAAAATGTATACATATTTTGTTTTGTTTAATCTACTGCTGGCTTGCCACACGATTACAAAAAACTTTCATAATTCAGTCATCGATACCAAACCAAGGGCAATATATGCGCATTTGTGGGATGCATGTGATTTTGTCAGTTATTTTCTACCAAATGCCAAAGGATTTGAGTTTCCATATTAATATTCATCTAATGTTCTCTGTAAACAAAGATAAATTAAACTTTGTCATTTATAAATCTTAGCTAAAAGACAAATATGCATAAAAGGGAATAAAACTTAGTGGAACAGGTCAAAAATAAATGTTTTCACATAAAAAAGACAGATGCGTCAAATTAAAAAGATGCTCTCAATTTTTAACAATATGATTATCTAAATAATACAATCTTTTAAGTACAACGTAACTAGAATTACCTGCAACACTTGATACCTGGACAGAAAGTTATCCAGTCGAAATTCGAAAGATATTCTCATAGTTTGACGTATTTATTTGCATTGAGCTAAAGTGAAGATTCATTTTCACACTTAGTTTGAGAAAAATGAGCTTTTTCTTCATTAAAAAAAAGTTTAAAAAATTGATTTAAACATAAAAAAAGGAAAGACTTTAAACTGATCATCATGCATGAAAAAATAACAGATTAGAAAGAGGTTATCATAATATTAGTGTTTCTGAATCAAGTTATTTTTTTATATTTACATACAGAAAACAATGGTACACTACAAGTTCATGTTTTCAAATATATCTTTTTAATGAAAGTTAGGAATTGTTTAATCTTTAGAAAGACAGCAATTATAGATCCACCTGAACAAGTAATAATAAAAAAACTATTCTAAATGGATTCATTTGATAATCAAAAAGCATAACTGGCTACATTATCAACTTCCCTCTTCAGTCTCACAAACATCACACACACACACACACACACACACATAAACATAATAACAATGAAATTACAAGAACTTTTTTTTCTAAATTCCCATCAGAAAATATTACATAGTACAAGTGCAACATCATTCAGAAAAAGGCTTAATTAATGAATGAATATCAGGAAGAATTTATGGCACACAAAATGTGATTAAAGGAAACTAAGAAGAAAAAAAACATATTATAATAATTACAACCCAGGGCCTTTTAAAAGATTAAAAAATGAACATTCACACCACATTGACGCCATATATATATATATATATATATATATATATATATATATATATATAAAAACTTGGCTTTGAATTTAGGTAAATGTTTCTTGAAATAAATAAGATAAATTATCTGCCAACAGAACAAGCACATTTTGCATGTCAAGAATTCCCAAATTAAGTAAGAAACAAAATACTACTAAATAAGAAAAATTTTACCTTTAAAAATAAGCATGCATCCTTGATTTAAGATGTTTAATCTTAGTTAAATTGAACTTTTTTCAGTGTGTGTGTATATACTTTATTACATAATGCACTTAAAGCCGCTTTTGTTGCAAAGTACTGTATAAACCCCAAACACACAATTACAAAAAAATCTTTTTGAAAAGCATTATATGATAGATTTAAAATCTCTTAAATGAAAGATGCTTTTTTCTCCAAATGTGCTTCTACAATGTGAGCTGGGCATGCGCCAAGCTTGCAACCAGAGAGCTGTTTTCACATTCATTTCATCCCACCACGCCATGTCAACTCTGCATTCCCTCCTCTGAAAACCACAGCAGGTCAGATGTTTTAGTTGGTAACTCAAGATTGCATTTCTCTGTCTCATCACTCTTTATTCTCCCAAAAAAGCAACTGATGCGGTTAACACAAAATCCTTTGTATAACCTCGACCTATTAAAACATTACAAAAATATCTGTTGTTATTAGTCCAGCAAACAGAGAAAACGTTTCCCTCTCTGTGCTCCAAACATACCAATTCCAAGTTTAAACATCCTGTTTCTGAGATATTCTTCATGTAGATGGAAGCCATGCTTCTTCATCTTGTGCAGGACATACACAGGATGTGGTGAGTAGGATGTGGACCTGATCCAGAAGCACAAAGGAGAAAGTGTATACGTTCCAGTTCCTTTTCAGAAGATACCACTTTAATAAAACATATCTGAATGGTGTTATCTAAAAATAATTGATTGTCCCAAGATCTTTTGCTTGGTTGTGTTTCTTTTACATCAGTAATTAAAATAAAATCTTCTCAATTTTGCAAATAAGACGTGCCTTCATCAGATGTGATTTCAAATGGAGAGGAAAGATGAAAGAAATTTGTAAAGATGACTCCATCGCCAGCAGAACATAAACATCTAGATATTCTTCTTCTTCTGCTGATTATTAAAGTCTCTGTCCTTTCCACGTGAGAAAGAGTGACTGGAGTGAACAACCAACTCCCGTTTTGTTTTTTTTTTCCCTTCACAGTTTGAATCTGGGAGATAAAAAAAGGAGTAAAACCTAAACATGTGTGGTAATAAGAAAAAAAAAAACAATGTTATTCCTACCTGTCCATTTCCTGCTTACCTTTTCCCTCACGTGCTTTACTGGCCGTTGTACAGGTGGATCTTTACAAAGGAGATGGTCTCATCATAGTCTTTGTGTCCCTTCTCGTAGATGACAAAGATGAACTTCTGGTCTTCAACAGAGCCAGAGTCCAGTGAAGTCATGCTGGAGTAGCCGCTTGGGCCTGCCCATATCTGGACGGCGTTATTTTCCCAAGATGTGCCGTTTGTTAGCGACCAGCGTAGCGTTAGATTCACTCCTGATCATTGACAAAAAGTTAAATATTCATAGGTAACTTCAAATCTACTTGCTTCAAATGATTGTGGATATCTATCTCTATGGTTCATGCTGGTAAAAATGTGAAAACACATCATTTTATTGCTTTTTGCAATAATATTTAGAAGGAAAATGGTAGATCACGCTTACTGTGCTGCTCATTTGAGGGGTTGGTGAAGTAGAGCACTCCGTTTTTTTGCACCATCCCAGCTGCCACGGCTGGATCCACCAGCATGTCGTCAAAAAAGAGCTCGTCTATGGGGAGGGTCAACCCTCCGTCGAGGCTGCGCACCACAACTCGACACCGACAGTGGTAGTTGTTCTGGTTGCGCACGTTGATCAAAATGCTGCCGTCGGGCATTTCAACCGGCTGCAGGAGGGTGAATGGCAGAGTGTCACACGATATAAAGGACAATTGATCCGTTCTGCTACCAGACAAGACAACTTATGCAGTAATTTTACTAAATGTACAGAAAAAAGAAATCCAAATGTGTTTTTTTTTAATTGTCCACTAGATGACAGAAGAACACACCCACAGCAGAGGCAGTGTGATATAATTCTGTCGTCCTCGTCAGTCCACATGAATTAACTGTCAGCAATAAAATCATGACTAAAAAGAGAGCATGAGCTCTTGTATTAAATGCCTAAGTCTTGCTAGCAGCAACACAGCTAACTAAATTATGTGTGTGGCAAAGTCTCTCTTGGTTTGTATGAATGGAGATGAAAGCCATGTACTCAGGCTTTAAATCTTCCAGCAGTTGTCTCTCTGATCTCTTAGAAATGAGAAAAAGCCTGAAAACAATAGGAAATGCTCCTGTGTTTAAGTGAAAAGAGTAACCGTGAATTCATGTTTAAGCCAAAGACAACACCACGCTGGATGATCAAACAGCAGTGGATGTACCTGGCACTCATCGGGGTTGAAGTCCTGAGGTTTCTTCTTTTGATTGTAAGGGATGCTCTTCAGCGCAGCACCATAGCGCCAGTTTTCTCCATGGTCGTCGCTCAGGATGCAAAACACTCCATCACCCTCCAGTGTCCCGTGACCACAGACCACCAGCCTGCCTTTAGCTGGCTCATAGCGCTTCTGAAGTACCACAAACACAGACGAAAGATGTTAAAATGAACCCTTTTATGCTTATTTCTAGAAATGTTAAAGAACCACAGTGAAAATGTTAAACACATCTTGTAAAACGAGGAAAATTAACTAGCTGAAGTGTTATCATGTGTGTAGTTAACAGAAAGCAATTGATACCAATATCAATTGATACTGATATATTTTGCCCTCCCTAAAACACTTTGAAATAATCCCCTTCCAAACAGCTTATGCTGCAAGTGACGATGCGTCAGTCACGTGATTTATTGTGGGTTGTGAAAAACAAACACACAAACATATCTGGTAACCTACACATGACATCTCTTATTGATAAGTAGTAAGAGTGATCACATCTATTAACCCTTTCCTTTCCTACGTCTCTGAAGGACTATGTCTCCCTCAGCCTACATTTCCCAGAATCCTGCCACTTCCTTTATCTGTGTGACGTATATTCTCATGTGACCTTCTGACCAATCAGGAAGGCCAACAAGACTCTTTTATTCAATCAAAGGAGATACACGTGATTGCTTTTATCCAATCAGAGATTGTTTTGATTCATGCACAATAAAATGTCCTGTCCACATGTATTTAGTGTGCATCTTCTTGCGGTCGGGGGAAAACGTGCTGCGTGACTCTTGAACCGCTAAGTGGATCTACCGGCATGCTGGCAGGCGTAAAAACTCAGACTCCTCTCAGTTCCTCATTGTCCTGTCTCTCTGCATTTATAAAGGTCAATGCCCTAACACTTATGTTTTGCCGTTTTTAGTTATACAACACTAAAACTATCAGTAATAACAAATACTGATAAGAATAATAATCATATTTTAATGCCAATATTGGCCGATAATATTGATATGCCGATATCTATTTATCTATTTATATATCTATAATAGCAGATTTTAAGTTGTGATATTTCACATGGGAAAATAGGCCAATGCTCATTTATATAAATTACATTATAGTTGATGAAAGCAAGAAAAACACCACTATTCTTTGTAAAGTTTTCTCCTAATTTACACCTAATTTAGAAAACCAAATTTGCATTTGTGTGTAAAAACTAAACTTAATTTTTCCTGTGATCTGGATCCTGATCCATCTTGAGTGATTTGTCCCAATTCCTAAAATGTATCTGGAGAAAAGTGGGGCAATGCAAGAACCATCTCCCTAACTGAAGATCTGCTTTCATGCATTCACGCTGCAGATAAAAGGCATTGATTAGACCCTTTTTGGCTCTAGAAGCACCAGCTGAACAAAGAAAAGATCGTTTTCACCCTGCAGCTAATCTCCCCAGACGTAGACTCTGCTACACAGCTAGTTCATTGAATAAGACGCAAACTGTGCAGTTGCTTCAGTAGACTAAACCTGGACCTTTGATGGATAAAGAAGTATTTAACCCAGTTTTGTTATAAAAAAAACACACTGCAGCACCAGAATAAGCTGCTAACACACATTGATGAGGCTAAAGTGCTTGCCAAATAAAGCACAGTTTATTGACTTCTTTACTCTGTTGCACATGTTACTTCTTTATTCTATGGACGAAGTAAGTGAGGAAATTTCTTTCACTCTATTAAATTGTGCTGCTAAAATGTTAGAAATTCATGGATCAGTTTGGACTAACTCATTGTTTTAATAGTAAGACAAATTTTAGTCTATGTTTCGGTAAGTTCATCATGCATCTTCTGGTTAGTTTCTACTCATGACTGTGTTTCTCTTTGTCTGGTAGAATTAGTTGAAAAACCTGTCGTAAAATGTTATGTATGAGTTTACTTGTGCTGTAAATCTCTAAAGTTGTTTAGTCTGAGCTGTAAATTCTCTGTATTGTTAGAAAATATGGCTCAGACTGAACAAAAACAACTGGAATGAGCGTGGCAGTGATATTGATCAGCTCTATTTCCAAGCAGGCAGCATTCTTCCTTCTTTGTCATGTTTAGTTGCTGCTTTAGTGCAAACGGCTGCCTTGTTTCTTTTTAAGCTATCACAAAATAAATGATTAAGATCTGCTATCTGATCCTAACCCCTCTTTTTCACATAAGTGTGTAAATACCTAGATTCTGAAAACATGGGTGGTCCTACTGAGATGACCAGAATCAAGGTACCACCTGATGAGATCCCTTTTGTTAAGACGGATAATTCTATAAAAGGTCAGACGCACTGGATATGTTGAACCCTTAATGTGATCAGATTTGACGCAGCTTGTTTATGTGTAAACATCAGAGCAAGCACAGAAACCGGATGATGCAACAGCGACAAAGAAGAAGAAAAACTTCATAAATAAGTTCACTTCTGCATTGATCCTTTCATGCTTAATAAGCAGTCTGAGAAAATCAGATGCAGATGCAGTATTTTTATAACTACATAATTAATGTTTATTAGCTTCTATTTCCAATTCACGTTTTAGGTTGTGTATTTGTGTCAACATGTTTCACACCTGGATGCCAAAGCCAGGCCCGGGAGCGAAAGCCTGGATTCCGAGCTGGACCGACAGGTTCCTGGGGGAACTCCAGCTGAGACCATCATTGTAGCTCTCCACCATCATGGTGCTGGCAGGACCACAGTGGTAAAGGTGGAAGCAGACGGAGTAGATCAGAATCACTGAGCCCACTGTTTCGTCAACCACCACCGAACCCAAGTTCAGACCGTCTGGGTTCACCCCGTCATTTACTATGAAGGAAGTCGGGGACCAGGTGTCTCCTGTAAGGACGAAAACCAGTAAGAGAGAAACTAAAACCTTTGTTTTATTTAAAATATTTTCATCTCTTTTATTTTAGACTCTGTAGTCCAATTTCTGTCATTTTTTTCTGTAAAATATAACAACTATATGAATGTTTTATGCAGGAAGTGTTGCATTTATTATCCGTTTTTATTACTTGTCAAATTCACATGTTGTCTTTCCTCAATGCTAGTGATAAACCAAATA
>JBAMIG010000018.1:16243110-16275233 GCA_037177335.1 Kiunga ballochi
ATAAACAAAGGTTCGCGCAAAGGACACCCACATCCCAGTCAGGAGAGATGTACGTAGGCTGGTGCGTAATGATGATGATGATGGGACATACATGGAGAAAACCGAGTCCATCAAACTGAACCCAGAACTCCCAGTTCTCTACCTGTTTTACGGCTGGAAATGGACTAAATACGTTCCAAAATATCAATTTAGTGCGAAAACCAAAAGAGAAAAGTCTGACATTGTCTGGTGTGAGTGTGTGTGGACACATTCGCGGCCCTGCGGTGATTTTCACCCCATAAGCTGCACCCACACAGCGGCGCAGCCTCCTAACGAGGATGGAAATGTTGACAAGGGGGGACTCTCTGGTGGATAAAGCAAACTGACAAGTAGAAAATGAAACGAATAAAAGGTCTCACCGTGTTTTTCAGGCGACATGCCTTCGCGATCTTGTGTCCGCCTCTTTGGATGTTTTTACTCCAGCTGCTGGTGGGAAGAAAAAAAAAAACTCCTCCGTGTCGATAAGTCGTGGTTTTCTTTTTCTTTTTTATTCCCGACGTTTGCTACGCATCTTCAAGGTATTTTCATCTTAAATACCCCTAGCCTTAAAAACGTTTCCTAACTTCAGGTGTTTTTTTGGATGCAGCTCAGCCGGAGCGCGCAGGACGATGCTCGGTATCCCTCCTCTCCTCTCGGTCTGTGTGGCTGGTAGTCTAATAATGCTTCTCCTCTAACACTCGCTGTACATTGAATTAATGAGACACAAAGCTATCGCTGTCTTAAAGAGACAGTTCGGACAAGGAAAACGCGCAGGCAGTAGGCTGGAACATCCCATTACAGCGCAACAAAGAGGGATATTCTGAGTAAGATGGATTCCTCTCTCTCTCTCTCTCTGCCTGACTGACTCCTCACCACCTCCGTTTTCTCTCTAAGCCTCTGGTCTCCAAGTGATCAGGTAACAATTAATCAGAATAAGCTTTGACTCTTGCATGTAAACTAAAGAAGAGCAAAAAAACAAAAACAAAAAGACACTCTTGGAACAGAGATTTTATTCCTGTACAATAAATTACAATCCAGATTTCATGCTCACTCACCTACTTTAGTCTGTTGGGTTAAAATCAATCTAGTTTTCATGTAAACATCAGCATGTATAGGCACATTCAACACCTCCTCCATCTTTCTCACCTTTTCACTCACAAGTACACATAATTACAAATTCCTCCACATGCTCTTCCTCAGCATCCTCATGCCTGTATCCATGCCTCAGTGGGTGTAGAGGGAGGCGGTGAAGACAATGTCCCTGCGGATGGCCAAAGAGGCCTTTTCCATTTTGCTCCCCAGGACAGAGTCTCCCACTATACGTGCAGCCTGTCGCACCTCCTTCAGCACCTCATCCAGGCGCTGTATGCAGCGGACCACCGTGCCCTCCTGGACGTCCGTCAGCTGGGCGATGTCGGCGAAAGGCTGGGATGAGACGACGGGAGAGGACACGGTTGAATGTAAACTAAAACTGAGCTAAATTAGCTTTGCAGAAAAAAATGGTGAAATCTGAACATGATGATGAATGATTTTCAGCATTACTGGTCATAATGTGTTGCTTTAATGGCTTTTTATGGCATCACACTGTAAATTGATCCAAATAAAAAAGAGCAAATGAGATGATTGAATCCTTTCTATAATCTACCCAAATAACATTATTACACTAATGATCGTTACATAACAGAAAAAGTATGAACCTGCATATCACACACAGTGTAAAGCAGATAAAAAAAGTACCAATAGGGCTCTTTTAGGGTCTAATTTCCCTTTGCTGAAATACAAAGTGCAATACGATCAGATAAGCCAGATCGTGTGTATCTAAACCTAAAAACTGTCATAAAGAGCAGTCATTTGCAGAGAAAAGACACAAGTTAACTTAGAAATATCATCATTTACAATGTCTAAAAACATGAAGTCACTATCTTGATGAGTTATACAGATGCAAACGTTTAATCTTTAGATTTACATGTAGGAATAATGAGATTTTCTTTCAGAATAACAGAGCTGGAAGGGGCTTTTAAAAAGAATCTATATGATCTTGAAAGTTAAAGGGATCAAATTGTGTAAAAACCCTCTTGAATTACAAAGAAATTAACCTGAAACATCTTTTATCCTCATAGAAATATGTTTTAGATCATTTAATCTTAGATAATATCAGAGTTTTGTAGTTATTTTTATGCCCTCCTGCAAAGGGGGGTGATGACATCTTCAGCAGTTTATTTAAGGCATGTTAGCTGTAGCTTAGCTGAGCTGTGGGTCAACATATGCGTTTTATTTGGACTCCGCTACTTATAGTCCTGCTTGTTTCTCTAAAGAAAATGACTATTCATTTACAAACAATAAACAATAAGAAAACACTTCAAACTAAACCAGCAGGGGCAAGAATGAACGTAAGATATTTTCCATCCTCCATATGGCCACTCACCATGCCTCTGGCCCAGCAGTACACCACCTCGGTCAGGCCGAACTTGAACTGGCCAACAAACTCCTCGGCTGTCTGCGGTATCCCACAATCGTGCTGCAGCGCCCCGATTCGCTTAGCGACAGCCAGCACTCGATCGATACCCTGGAAGAAAAACGGACACATTGTGTTAAAACCTGTCGGATACATGCATCCGGGTTGTACAAATTATGGGTTATTCCCCTGTTTCTGCTCTTCTAGGACAGGAGGTTTCAGAAATTGCAACCGAGGTCATCATTAATTTAAGTCTTTGTAAAGCTCTTCCATGTCAGGGCGTGTTCCCAGCTCGCCCCGGTGCAGCAAAGGCATGTCGGTTAGAAAAGAAGTGTCGGGTTATATGTCCTCTCTGTTGTTTCCAGGAAGCACCATGTGAGTGGCTTTAATCTTCCCTGGACCACCATGGATTCTGTGCAAAATGTCGTTTTACTTTTCATTAGTCATTACAGAAACAGAACACACTCCTCATCCTCACCTCCTGGAGTGTGTTGGTAATGTGTGGCTCCACCTGAGTGTTCTGAGTGAACACCAAGCAGGACAGCAGGGCGGCGCTCTCCTCGGGCGCCAGCGGGCTCAGGGTGTTCTCGAACAGCAGCTCGGTCAGCAGCAGCTCGTGGCTGCTGATCTGAGAAGCTACTCGGCCTTTCAGCTGCACCGCCCCGCTGCTGTCCACGTACTGAAGAGACTGAAGGACCTGATGGAGACGGAAAACATGTTTGCTAAAGATCAACAGGCTGCTGGAGGAAAAACAAGTGTGATAAGTATGATAAGTTTAGACACATCAGACTAACACAATTCTGTGATGATTTTTTTCACTTCCTAGAGCTTTAGATTTTAACCATGAACAGAATCAGTGAAATCCTTCTAACTTTTCCCCTACAGGGGAAACATTTATGCATCATGTAAAATATCTCTACAGATTTCCCTCAGCAGCTTGTAGCTTTAGGGATGCACCGCCTTCAAACCAAGTATTAAACTTGGTCCAGGTATTGAAATCGCTTCCATCCTCTGCAGTGCTGGTTGCTATTAATAGATCTTTTCATGGATAAATAAACAAACATTTTATAACTTCAGCTTCTGCCACTAAAACCGACACGCTAAATTATGAATTTACTGCTGGAGCACACATACACTTGGAGCATCAATCATTCTGGACTCTATTTGAGGTGTTTTTTTTTCAAACTGGGTTGAAGAGACGTGCCAGTTTGGATTAGAGGAAAGAAACCACGGAAATGTGGGATGGTTTTAAAAGCAGCTAAGATAAAATATGCATTTAAACACAACATGGTACATTTAGCAAGTTTCTGGTGGAGATGGAAAAAAAAGATTAATGGCAAAAGGATTCAAGAAAACAGCAGCGGGATGAAAAATACTGATAAGAAATGTGGATAATTACAACATTCAGCCTTTATGGAAGGAATTAACTCAACCTTTATTCTGTGTATGACTTTATTATGAGCAAAATAATTTAAAAAAATGTCTGAAACTTCTGATAATTCATTTAAATCTCGCTTCATCTGTTTTTGTAGTACTGTAATTAAACGTAATATATTGATTTTTTTGTTTTAATTTTCTTCATTATGTTGGAAAAATAAATTTAAAGGTAAAATTCATTTGAAAAAGATTTAAATTTAGCAATTATTTAATTTCAGTCCTATAATCAATTATCACATTTAAAATGTCAGACAATAATTAAACACAACTGCTTCCTGTCAATAGCAATATTTTGATCGCACAAAAAAAAGATGCACATATTTTTTAAAAATCTTTTTTCTTCTTAAAAAACAAACAAACAAACAAAAACCCAGTTGTTGATTATAAATCAACAAAACAGGCCTGAACACAAACCTTGATCCTCTGGTGGTATTCAGGCAGCAGAGTCAAAGACTGATCGGAAACCAAGAACAGCAGCCGGTCCAGCTCCTCCTGCACACTCATCCTCTCCTGAACCCGTGCAAACTGAGACACACACACACACACACACACACACACACACACACACACACACACACACACACACAAACGTGAGTATGTAACAGCAGCACTGCTGAACTTAACCTGATTTAAAGCATGAGAAAAAAAAAAGCCTGATGGGGGAGAATAACGCTACTTATTGTAATCTTATTTGCAGAATTTGATTAACACTACATATAAACCCTCTGGTGCTAATAAGCACGCGCAGTTTAATCCATTTCTAAACACACAAGAGAATAAAGACATGGTGTAGAGTGAATATACAACAAGAGATTGCTATCAAGTAATGAAGAAGCCTGTGTGTGTGTGTGTGTGTGTGTGGTGTGATGTCTTAAATGACACGCTGCTCCTGTGAGACAGCGATGAGCTGCAGCTCTGAGCGTATATGGATAATTATAGAAACAGTTAGCTCAGATGCCTGCATCCTGTCTCCTCAATAAAGCTGCCAGAAAAAACCAACCAAACAGCAAACAGACCATTCGTGGTGGGTTTGATGATGTTGTGAAAGTAAAGCACAGATGATGGCGGGATCAGAGAACACCGGAGCTGAAATGGGACGCTGCATCAAAGAGGGATGGCTAATTGAAAAACGAGGCCGTGATGGTAATTAGCTGCGTAAACATTCAGCTGCAGAGCAAAACGAAACACTCTCATCATTCATACTTGCAGCACATCCCAGACAGATATAAATAGCTTATGAGGAAAAAAAAGCCTTCGAGGGCTGTGCCAGTGATTTAACACAACCACACATGCACACATATATGCGCACACCTGCTCTGCGAAAGTGGGAGAGTGGATGCAGTTGAAACTCCTGAGGCTGTCTCGTAGCACACGGAGCCGCATGGCATCCTCCACCACGTCCACACTCTTCAGCTGGAGGTCGTTCACTGGGTCGAGGGTCGCTATGCCATCGGGGTTGGCTTCGGCTAACCGCAGGAGCTCTTGCGTTGCTGTGGAAATGGCTTGGCCAGGAGGGTCATGTCTGAAGGGTATGTAGGAATAAAGAATTTTAAACGTAAAACATGACATGTGATATAAATACAGATATAAATGCAGATTATACAGTAATAAAATAAGATGCTTGGCCTTTGTAATCATTTCTATCTCTGTTACTTGCTGAATAACTTATGCATCAGTCAAAATAGTAATTAAAATTTAATATAAACAAGTCAGCAGTCTACACTGCCTTCCTAAATATAGTTTCTATTATCACCTGTGAATCAGTGGAACAACTTAGTGGGACATTTTTGTGGACGTGGATGGATTAAACCAAATGGGAGAAAAAAAATGCAGAGGGATGAGTTAACAGAGTGGTATGCAAATTCAAAGATCTCTAAGTAAAAGGTTTCGGGGAGGGGGATGCACAAAATTAAATCTATATCAATAATAACAGCGGGGTCTTTGCCTCCTCCCAGCTCCACGCAGCTTCTTCCATCACTGACAGCTGTGCTAATGTGGAGCTAGTGACACGGAACTGCTGATGTTGCTGCAAGAAACTAAATGAACGTAGTTCGTGCTGTCCTACAAGCTTCAGGATTATATTGCATATTCAGCATATTTATGTAATAAAAATAATTAATGTTTGGTAAAAGGAAAAGAATAAAAAACATGCCACACAAAGATCCACTCTTTCCCACAGAAAATAGTTACGTAGTTAATAAGATGAATAAAAAGCAAAGACATTTAATGTACTATCCTTTGTCTGAACATTTGTAATTAAACTGCAGCTCAAACCATAAACTCTAAACAAGATTCATTTCTGAGTCAGCAAAAACAGACCCGACTGCAAACTGCAGCAAGTTTCTGCAGCAGAACAAATACGTCTTCAAACAGGAACTCAATCATCAATAAACCTCAGTACATCCAACTATCTGAAATTATGGCTCTCCTTTGATTAATCTGAGATTAAAACACGAGCAGCTCAGTGGAGCTGACACAAATGTGTCAATCAAAACAACTAAAGCTTTAATATTAACCACATCTCCACTGATAAATGTCACAGTGGAAGCTACAGGAGCACCAAAATACGATGCCTAATCCTCATCCATCACCTTTACAGGACTCCATAGACCATAGATCACCATAACACCTGCACACATATGGAGATGTTAGCCGTTACCAAAGCGTGATCCCTCGTGTAGTTCCATCTCCACCTGAACTCCTCTGTCACACCAAAGCAGCTCAGAAATGTTCTGCACCACAATACCACAGCTCGTCTCTCAGCATCCAGCCAAACCCTTTTTCCTCCCTCTGATCTTCTCCATACTTCATAACTAATGAAGTCTGTAGACGTTTCTACATTTTCTGCTTGTGCTCCTGTATTTATTTACCTGCTGGTCGGTGAGGAGTGAGGCTGGAGGTTTGTTTGAGAGAACAATGTAATCTTCACTCACTTGAATCGGGGTTGCAGTCTCTTGTTGTAGTTATCAATGATTCTTTCGGGGATCACTTTGAGGGTTTTCACTGTGATGCCCGAGATGTCCTGAAGTTTCAGCTTCTGCACTGTGTGGCTGCACGGGCCTGACAAAAGCAAAAAAAAAAAAAATCATCTGGGAGTTTGAAATCTTTGTGAAAGTGATCAAATAAAGCAGAAATGGAGATCAGTCTGCAGGATCTGCACCCACAGCCCTCACCTACCATCAGGTATAAACAGGGCTGTGTTGTAGAGATGTGGGAAAGCGCTATAGTCATTCCCTTTTCCTTTCCCTTCCTCGTTCCCCTTCTCACAGATGATTAAAGCTGTAAAAGTACGATTCACAGCATCACTGGACACCTGTCAAACAGAGAGAACAAGCATTTTTAATGCGTTTATTCCAAACCTAGGGAAAGAGTGGATTTAAAGCGCTCGCCTGCAGGATAACTCCCAGCGCGTTGAGATGCTGCTTGTTGTTGACCACCACGACTCGGCCCACTGAAAGCGCCTTCAGTCCATTCACAGATTCCAACATGGCTTGCTGAAATTAAGCCAGCAGAGAAGAATTGAAGCGAATGAGCGTGCTGATCATGTGTTTCGTCATCATGTATGTGTTAGAGCGTGAACCTGGAGGGCCTCTGTGGTGGTTCGCAGCTCCGTGACAGTTTGGTAGTAAGGCATCAAGTCTGACAGCTGGCCCTCAGTGTCCAGAGGAGGGAGAGAGGACAACGACTGCTTCAGCTGGCTGATCCTCTTCTCATGTGCCTGCAGAGGAAGGAGGAGGAGGAGGAGGAAGAGGAGGAGGTATTTGTCAGCTGTCGTTTAACTTTGAGTTTGCCAGTTAATGAGAATCATTTGAACTTGCTCTGCAGAGGTCACCTGAGTGTCTCTATGGCTCTCAGAGAAGCTCCTTCTCATCATGTCAGTCACTCGGAGAGCTTCGACTCGCAGCAGGTTGAGAATCATAGTGTAGGTCAGTCTGAACTGGGACTGGAGGACGGTCGGCTTACCCTAAAAGAGACAAAAAGGACAGTCAGGCATTTTTCTAACAGCTTTCAATCCCTTTAGAATAATCTAGCATCGCTCCTTCTTTTATCTTAGAAACATTCTTATGGTACATTTTTTCATATAAAAATGTAAACTCTTTGTATAAAAACCTGTTTTATTTCTCTGTAAACAAAGTCTCAATATGTGCCATGCTTTTCTCTAGCTCCCAGCAATCTGTTAAATATTTATCAGCGTGTGTTTTATAAAAATAAAACTGTGTACTTTGTGTGTTAGCATTTAGGACAGCATGTATTACTGTCTGGCTATGAAGCAAATGCAGCATTCAGTCATTTTAAACCATATGAATATTGAATTGAATATTTTATTTTCTGATTTGCAGTCAAGGAATATAAGCTAAAAATTCACAAAAAGAAAGCAAAACAAGAATAAAACATAAAATAAGGCTGAAGCAGATGCTTATTATGCCAACCCTTATTTTAATGTTTCATCTATAAGCAAATTATTTTTACAAAAAGAAGAAATCAGCAAGACTAGAATTAAAAGATAAAACTTCCATTAGAGCCAGAAAAATCAGGATGGATTAAACGAGCTCACTGAAACCAGAATGATCCCACTCATCTGTGTGGTTGAATGTTAAATGAATAACTCGGTGTGCATCACCTTGAATCACCGACAGAACAAACAAGCTGAGCAGAGATTTGCTTTACATATGAGGAGACCTAATGATGCAGCACATTAACTGAAGTAGCAGCTGGATTCTGTAGTAATATCTCTGCAACAGGTTTTTAAACAAATGGAGGGTCTCACCAGCATCATGACGTGCAGATCTGCCATCTCGTGTACGCCGGCCTTGCACAGTATGATCACTGTGCCTGTGGCATCCAGGCCTCTCCTTCCTGCTCGGCCCGCCATCTGTATATACTCGCCTGCAAGTAGGTTGCAACATAAACATACGTCAAATCCTGCTGCTTTTCGGCAAATGAAATACGGGAAAGATGAGAGAAACGAACCTGGCAGCAGGTTTCTAAAGCCGGTCCCGTCGTGTTTCCTGATGCTGTCAAAAACCACAGTCCTGGCGGGCATGTTCACTCCCATCGCAAACGTCTCGGTGGCAAACAACACCTGAAGAGATCCGATCAGTATCGCGCATGTTTATTTAGCAGAGGATGGAGTTTACGGTACATGTTAGTGTGACTCTGCTCTGCCTCACCTTTACGAGACCTCGGGAGAAAAGCATCTCAATGACCTCCTTCAGGATAGGCAGGATCCCGCTATGATGGACTGCAATGCCTCTTTTCAGCAGGTCCCTCATGAGCAAGATCTGAATGAACGGGTCAGAGAACAGGTTAGTATTGCTTCTACTGGAAAAATGCACAGGACATGTTATACCTGAGGAAGCTGCCGGTCTCCTCCTCGAAGGCGACTGATGCTCTTCTGGAAGAAGGAGTGGATCTCGGCCTTCTCTATGGAACTGGTAAGGTCCATTGAGTCCAGCGAGCGGGCGTTCTCATCACACCGCGTCCGAGAGAAGGTGAATGCAACCACTGGCGTCTGCTGTCGCTGGGACAGGAAGCGCAGGAGGGTGAGCCACACTGATCGATCCTACAGGAGACATTTAAAACGAGGTTAGGAGGCACAAGATTGATGATGGAAAAAAAGCAGTAAAGGGGATGGAGAAGACTTACCTGACTGGCAGAAGTGTTTTGAGAGGTATTTTTAGTGCCAAATGATTGAGCGTGTTTACTCGTGCGCTCCTTTTTAGCATCAACAGCTGTGTAATACCTGAAAAAGCAGAATTTCATTTCATCAGAGACCCTTTAAAACACCATTCACCGGGTTGGGAACCAATCAGACGACTCGTACCCTTTAGTCAGGAAGTTTCCTGTAGCATCTACAAGTAAAAACATCTCTTTCTGAGTCTTTGTGCTGTTTCCGGTGTACAGGTAATGCTCCAGCGGCACAGGCCTCTTCATGGTGCTGATCACATAAATATGCCTCTTCTTGATGCGCCTGGGAATGAGGAGCAAAAACCACTCAGTTCCAGCATCTAACTGAGTGGTGCATCTAACTTTTACAGTTTTAACTGGTGTCTTTATGGCGGATTTACCCAATCCACTCGCTGAATTCCAGCGCGTTAGGCACAGTAGCGCTGAGGAGAATGATACTGACGTGATCAGGAAGCATAATCAATACTTCTTCCCACACAACACCCCTCTGAAGAAAACAAACAACATGGATAAAAGCAAAGAGGAAACAAACACTCTTTATTCAGTGTATAAATCAGATAAATGAAGGAAAATCTACAGAGACGTCTCCTTACTTCAGCATCATTGATGTAGTGAACCTCGTCAAAGATCACCCACTCCAAGTCTCTGATGACCTCCGAGCCGTTATACAGCATAGATCTGAGAAAAGACAGCGGCAGAAGGTTACCTAGGTGCTTTCTCTACTTTATGTACATATAAATTGATAAATAAAAGAATTAAATCAGATTGAAAGCTTTCAAATGAAGCAAGAATACCGGAGGATCTCTGTGGTCATGATGAGACAGGAGGATTCAGGACTGAGCTGGACGTCTCCCGTAAGGAGTCCAACATCCCCAAACGTGTTTTTGAAGTCTCTGAACTTCTGATTGGAAAGAGCCTTGATAGGAGACGTGTAGATGGTCCTATTAAAAAAAACCAAAGTATAAATCAGGGTTGTCCAGCTCGTGTCCTCGGATGCCACGATCCTGCAGCTTTTCCACGCATTGTTGTTGTTGTCTGATTGTTTACATTCATGATGAATGTGTGGGAGCATCCCATCTCTAAGAAAACATGCAAAGATTTGCACATTTATCTGCTCATCTTTCACTACAAGTTGAAACATTAATCTCCTCTAGATGAGGAGGAGGAGACCTAACTCTTATTCTAAAGCAGCTGATTTATACTGAACATAATGCTGATATTGGTAGAAAAAAATGTGACTTTTCCAACAAGCCGGATTTTTTACTTTCCATTGACTTTTTACTGAAATATTCAAATGTAGTCAGAGGTCTGAGACGAGCCCACGTGACGGAAACATACTGCAGGTTGTAGCGGTACTGTGATAAGGGCCAGTCTCAGTTTACAAAGCCATATATCGAATAACAAGAACACAACCTGTAAACACACGCTGTGACTTCAGGCAGTTAAAAAAAATTTTTAAAAGGCAGGGTTTAATTAAATGTTGAATGAGGAATTAAATGCGTGAGAAAAAAGATTAAATAGTTTTCATCAGAATAAATTACAAGCACACAAATGCTCACAACAAACATAGTAAAATAAGTAAGAATTCATAAAAAACAAAAAACAAAAGGGGATATTTTCAAAGTGAGAGTATTTAAACTTTAGTGCCACCCAGTGGTAATATTATAATAGCACAAAAAATCCCCTAAAAATGACTTTTAACATATTACAATGAATTGTATTGATGGTGCAATTGTATTGATCGCGCCTGCATAACCGTCTTCATTCACCTACATCGTAACAGCTGGATGGAAAAAGATCAAATCTCCACATTACTTCTCAGGATGGAACAAATTTGATGAAATGATCAATTTAATGCCGTTTTACTGACACCATCTCGTAGCTTTGCTGCAGACTTGTGGTATCTGCTCCGTTGTGATCAAAGGTCAAAACAACATTTCTAAATTTGCTGATTCTGATTAAGACCTGCTGTTTGTTTGGAAAGCCAGGTGGATTACACCAAACCTGCAGATAAGTGAAGACTCACAGCTAAATTAGTAATTAATAAAAATTTGCATGTATTCAGAACATTTCATGAGCGCTAGATGACTGCTAATAAAATCAAGGAAATTAAACAAACTGGTTTAAACCTGTTGCTTGGCAACAGTTACTTTAGTTGAATAGTCTGCAGCGAACGCCTGTAGCGAGCCCCCCGTGGCAGCATAATAATAATAACGCAACAGTCTCATAGCAATCTGAGTCTGTCATGAAACAGCCAAACTGAAAAGCAACAAATGGCCTAAAAAACATCACTTAGTTTTTGCCTGGAGCTGTTGCTGCACTGCAGTGTCCCTGATAAAATGCATGTCACAACTTTTTTGCAACCCGGGCATCACGGGACAGCTGAGTGATGTCACAGGAGAGAAACACAAGCAGACATAATGGCAAGGAAAAGAAAGAGAGAAAGGAGAAGAAAACT
This sequence comes from Kiunga ballochi, assembly GCA_037177335.1. NCBI lineage: Eukaryota > Metazoa > Chordata > Actinopteri > Atheriniformes > Pseudomugilidae > Kiunga > Kiunga ballochi. Next base: position 16,255,167 of record JBAMIG010000018.1, read on the forward strand.
AGTTTGTACTGGAAAGGTTCAGAGTAGAGACGGGATGCAAAACAGATGCTGAATTAGCCGAAGCTGTAGCAGCAAAGAGCAAAACAGCTACCACTGACTGGAAGAAACCTCTCTCTCAGCACTTTCCTTTGTTTCCGTTTAAAACTTAACACTTATATATAACACACATATATACAAAAACATTTATATTTTATAGTTAAAATTATTTGAATGGGCTTAATATCTTCCAGAAGAATAATTGGCCTTTTTAAACATCTAATCAGATATTCATGAATGTTTTTCGGGTTTTAAGACGAGTCAAGACTTCATCAAATTATCTGGACACTTTAAAAGCCATTAGAAGACCAGTTTAAATGTGCACAGCTGGGAGCTGAGCTGGAACAATGATTAGTATCATTGCCTTGTAACAATCCTCAAATAATAACTGAATCATCCAAACTACCACGACTGTGTTTTCTGATTATGTTCACACTGCTTTGTTCATCAACAGCTGTTCAAATCTAAATATAGATACTTTAAGATGCTCATGTAAGCAGTTAAATCCACCGGATCCCTCTTGGCAATGAATAACATCATTAAAAACATGCCTATTGTGGGAAATAACACTCAACTCTAGTTTTAGTCACCTCTCAGAGTCCTGTGATTAAGTGATGTTATCTTAACTGCAATGGATGAAGCTGAATTTAGGCTTTATTAGTTTTAAATTATTGTTCCTGAATGTGAAAGCTAATTAATCCCATCTTTACACAGCAGTCGTCTAAAAAAAGAACAAAATTCTGGCTTTTAATGTGTTACAAAACTCATTAAATTCTGCTTTGCCACTGAAAAACTAATCAATGCTACATAATGAAAACCAGTTTGAACTAGAAAGTAACTGTATGTGATCACCTTTTCCTCTTTTATAGCATTATCTGTGGTAGTCTGGTGTAATTACTGATACTCTTTTGTTTTTTACCTTCCAGCTTTAAATAAAAAGCGTTTCTGTCCACATCATCATTTGTGCAGCTCTTCTCAGCCTGTACTAGTTCACACACAGGGAGGTAAGACGTAATTAACTTGTACAAATACACACCTGGTCATGTGTTTCTGTGAAAGAGCGATGGCGTACTCGGCCACCACTGTTTTGCCAGCTGATGTGTGAGCAGCTACAAACACAGAGTCGTGAGCCTCTAGCCTCAGCACAGCCTGTTTCTGGAAAAGGTCCAACTCAAAGGGCCACTGAAGCAAAGGAAGGCAGAGAAACCATCAGAAACTAGCAGCTGCCCCGGCTAAAGAGATTCATCACGTTGCAGTGCAACGAGACATTTAGAGATGCATGGTTATAAAAACAAACACGGCTAACTGGATGACCACCTTGAATGCTGGGTTGGGAATGCGTTTATAGAAATCATCACAGGGTGAGGTTATGTCCACAGGAATGGCCCACTTCTTTTTCTCTTCAGGGTTTTCTTTGGGTTTTGATTTCTGGTCTTTTCCTGTCTCAGAGGGAGTGGAGGATGACACAGCATCCTGAAAGCAGAAGGGGAGAGTGGGATTTCAGAGTTAATGCAGAGCCACAGGCAACAGCAATGCTGGAATTTAGGTCATAAAATAGTTTATGTTGGGATTATTTTCAGTTTGCAAAATGATAAAGCAGACACACTGTGCTGCAGTGAACTGTAACGTGTTTTAGTATGGTGAAAATGAGCATTTTCCACACTATTATGTGAAACAGTGGTTCTTCTATCATTTTAAGCTTTAAATGTTTATTAACAGACATTTTAGAAATAAAAATCACCGTAATACCTTGATTCCTAAGTCTTCAAGGCTGTTTGTTCTGGGGAGTTTGGGTGCTTCTTTGCTTTCTTTGCCTTCGTCTTTCTCCTCAGCCTCAGGCTGAAGACCAGTGATGTCGTCCAGGGCAGACAAAAGGGACATGAGGTTGACTTCTGCTTTTGCAATTTTGTCATCTTCAAAGTTTAAAAACAGAAAGAAAACCTGGTGAATTTTTATCTTCAAAGCACAAATAGCTGTTTTTAACACTAGATGATGTGTTCGCTTACCTTTGCTTGTAAAATCCATCCCAGCTTTAAGCCCTGGAGCAATTTTCAGCAAATCTGAGTGATAAACATAAATACAGAGAACAAAATAACATCAGAAATCTGACAGTATTTTCCAATATTATTTTATTTAAAAAATAAGATTACCATTGTCAAAGTCTATTTCTTCTTCCAGCTCTGACTTCTTCTTAATCTGATCCAGAGTGAGTTCCTCCATTCCTCCTGTAAACATATCCAATCACAACAAACACTGTCAAATACAAAAACACATCTATTCAAAACACTTGGTTTTAAATTACAAAAGGGCAAAATAATTTTAACGAGTGAATCTTCACCTGGGAGGAAGGGGTAGTTCGTATTGCTTCCTCTAAGGCTCTCTGAAGGAGGCCCAGGTTGTCGCTGAAGAGACAGTGAGTTCTTAGCTGACAGGCCAGTGTTCTCCACTAACACCTAGATGTGGTGGGAGAACCAGAAAAGACAACAAAAAAGGTGAAATAACCTTTGATCTGTCTAACACAAACACATGGAAGAAAAACATGAGCCTCTGCGGACATGGAGATGAGCATCCTAGCAGATGAAGCAGGTGCTCTGCTGCTAATGTGAAGTGCTAATACATAAATATTACCTCTGTGAAGTCCAGCAGCATCCCTGTTGTTGGATCTCTGACGACTGAAAGCGCAGAATGAAGAGGAAACGGAGCGATGTTGAGTAAAGAGTTGACATTCGTCTTCCTCTGAGTCACTCTGGAAGGGACAGAGCAAAAAAATCCCATTGGACCATCGCTTCTTTTTCATTTCTGTCATGTCAGGCGTTCAAAATGATAACTTTTTTTTATAATAATAAGATAAAGAAGCATATCTACTTGAGAAACTTTTGAAAGGCAGAGTCCGTGTCGTGAACAGGAAGCCAGGCGGGGTCCCGTAAAAACTGTTTCTCTACTTCTGTCTCCAGGCTCAGGCTGGTCGGTGGAAGTCCATGAGGAAGCTGTGGAGGGAGATGTTAAGAAGCAGATGTTAAGGGCTCTTGTCATCTTGACCCCTTTCTGTGGGAGACAACATCTACAAGTTTGCCATTATTTATCAAATCCTTTCAGTGTATAAACAAACTCTAACCTATGTTCCACTCATAAAAAAAGGGAATTTTATCTATAATCCATGGTCCCTTAATGTTTACAGCCAGACATCCAAGTCGTCTTCATCATATTCGGTCAAAAGAAAAATCACACCACTTTCAGTGATTTTAGTTTTGATGGGAATTCATCCAGCAAACACAGTATGTATGAAGCTGACATCAGCTAGATGTAAAAGTACTATCACAGTATCTCAGTATATGGGGAAAAAACTAAAAGCAACTGTTTAGGGATGGTGCTCATAGTTTCCTCTTGTTCCTATTATGACCAATCCACTGCAAAATATACTTCAATTTAGAGACCTGGGTTTATCTCTCTTTCTCTCTCTGTGTGTGTGTGTGTGTGTGTGTCTGTATAAAATTTGAATAAAAGCAGTGACACTGCTCCTGACTGACCGTGCTCTGTGGAGGAAGAGGCTGGCCAGGCACGGAGTGTGTTATGAGCTCAAACCTGCCACAGCAACCCATCTCCAGTAAGGACATTGGCAGGTCTATCGGGCCTACAGGGGGCACATCTGAAAGGACAGAGTTTTCTGAATAAACACATTGACCAAACAACAAACACAGAGTCCTTATAAAAAGCCACTTTTAAACGCTTTTATTCATTAATTTTGTTTCAACTTTATTTGTTTATTAGATAGATAGATAGATAGATAGATAGATAGATAGATAGATAGATAGATAGATAGATAGATAGATCTTACAGGCGTGTCAATTGTTTACGTGTTTGTTTGTTTTGATACATCCTACACATTAAAAAAGACAAAACACACAAAACTGCAATAAATCTGTGGCATGAAGCCTTTAAACTGATTACCAGCTACATCACAGCAAACTGTTACCAGCTACATCACCACAAATTATAGCACTCAGGGATACAAACGCATTGAAACGCATCTTAGCTACCAATACTTAATGATACTACATAAGAACTATTAATCAAAAGCGTACTTATTCTGTCCATGGTCCCACTTGTCACAGAATGCCAAAAGTTGCTACTATGTAGTTCCTGGTGTCGTCCCGGAAGTTGCTCATATTGCTGGACGGAAGTTGCTTCCAAAGTTATCGAGCATCTACATAGCGTAAGCGATTTCAAGTAATCGCGAAAATTATGTATGATTTCGTTTTTGTTTTTTTCACAAATTTAATTAATTTGACTAATGCTTTACTTAAACGTATTTTTGTTTTAGAAACAAAACAGGAAAGAGTCACGGTGTACTACGTCATATCTACGCGTCGATGTTATTATTTTGTGCGTTTGAAGATCATTTACAGGTAAATTAAATGTATTAAAAAGTTCTATAAATAGTTCATCACTAAACACATTTCTCTTTTTAGCCATTGCATAGCTTGGATTAATTTAATTTGTGTTCTTTAAAAAAAAGCGAAGGCATGCTTTTTGTTCCGCGGTAGCTCATATGTTTGCCTAAGGTGCTGAATTGAGCTGGAAGTAAAATCCAGACTCTGGTCTTTCTTGTTAATTTTTTATTATTAAATGTGTGTCTACCAAAAGCAGCGGTTACCTGTTTTGTAGCAGGAGCCATAATGGTGATGTTTCCTAATTCGCTGACGGAGGAAGAAGAGGCTTTGCAGAAGAAGTATGCCAAACTCAAGAAAAAGGTATTATTTGTCACATCCAGCAGTGCCTCACAAGGATGTTGGAATAAGAGAGTATTAATCATTTTTGTATTAAAAAGTGTTGAATTAATTTTCCTCATATGGTGTGTTTATCTATTTTAATGCATCAGACTTCACACCCACATTTGTGGACACAATTCTTGTTCTTTCTGTCATTTATTTTGTATCCATTGCCTCTAAGTCTAACATGAATATGTACATTCTGCAACAAACTGTTTAAGCATTAAGATTAATACATAAATATAAAAAAAGGAACTATAAATTTAAAATCTGAACACAATTAAACTACAAATTATCAACATCTTTGTCAGTATATTTTTTTGAATGATAAATAAATAGAATACACAGAAGGAAATGTTACAATGTCAGCCTACTGAATAAAAACGGGATATATTACCTGTGTCCGTATTTGCAGCTCATGTGGTCTGAAATAAAGACTCTGCTCATTATTTATACCTGTTATCATGGAGAATATCCCAGTGAAGCTTCATGAAAGTTTAAAAAATTTTTTGCATGTTGAATTTTGTTTAATTATTCAGAAAAAGGCACTGCTTGCTCTGAAGAAGCAGAGCTCAACCAACCAGACCAGCCAGAGTGGGTTAAAACGAAGTAAGTGGATTCCTTTAACCTCATTTTTACCTTGTATATTCTCTTTGTTTGTAAAATTTTGCTCTTACTTGTTAAGAGCTGGTTTAAAAAAATCATGATTAACTGGTCTAAATTACAATTGTTTATATTATCTAATGAAAAGATCAACATCATACCATAAATATTAACAGGAAATGACCAAATATGTCTTTATAAGTGTTTTTTTTATTCACACAGTATAATACTATTTATCCTTCCTAAAATCACATATTTCCCTAAAACACACCATGTCTTCCAAAGCAAACACATTTACTAAACACACATCCTTTACTTTTGTTTACTTTGTTTTTCTGTGTCACAGCATTGTCTGACCAGCCTGTGGTAGACACTGCAACAGCGACAGAGCAAGCTAAGATGCTGATTAAGTCGGGGGCCATCAGTGCGATCAAATCTGAGAATAAAAACTCGGGTTTCAAACGTTCTCGAATGCTGGAAATAAAACTCAAGGTGCCGTATTTCTGATAATCCTGCAGGGTCTTTAATTTACAACAGTACTTTTTGTGTTAGCAGGGAAGGATGTAATTTAGAAGGACCATGTGATTTTGTTGGTTGTCAAACATTTTCTGTGTGTTTCTTGTGTTCTTCATCAGGACCCAGAAAAAGGTCCAGTTCCTGCTTTCTTACCCTTCCAAAGGAGTGTCTCTACAGATGATGACCAACCTGAGGTATAGCAAAGATAACACAACAGAACATATTGATTTTTTTGCATTTGGCATATCTCCTGTGATGTTTACAGGCTTGTTTTTCTGAGTTACATCATATAAATGTGATGTAATCATGTCAAGCTTCCAGTATTACTATAAAAAAAGACCCAAATCAGGCTCAGTTTGAGGAGTTTTAGTCATTCTGAGAAGATTCAGGTTCTGCTGTTCTCACATTTTTCTGTTTTGTGCGACTTTTAGTCTGGAAAGAGAGCCCACAGGAAATCTCTGTATGAGAGGTAACGTTCAAACCATGATGAAGAAGCAACGCAGCATGTTTGATGTGCTGACGGTGTTCATGTGTAGGGTCTAACATCATCCCCTCATGTCTTCCTTCAGCTTTGTCAGTTCAAGTGACCGTTACCGGGATGAGGACGATGGAGGGGGCATGTCATCCAGCCGTGAAGTGGACAGGGACCGAGACCTGGACAGAGATCGAGAAAGAGACAGGGACAGAGACAGGGAAAGAGACAGGGAAAGAGACCGAGAGAGAGATAGAGATAGGGACAGAGACAGGGATAGAGGCAGAGACAGAGACAGAGAAAGGGACCGAGATCGTGACCGAAGTAGAGAGCGGGATCGAGAGCGGGACAGAGACCGAGACAGAGATGGACCGTTTAGACGTGAGTAACGGTTTTGTTCTTTCATTACAGAATTTCTAAGATAATGTTGGATGGAGTCATAAGAAACTGGTTAAAATGTAAAACAGTTAAGCCGCTTTATAAACTTCATTACCACTGATATCAATAAGAAAAGCAAAAATCCCAAAGCTCATTGTAAACATAGAAGACGTTTTTAACATTTCTAACCTTTTATTACATTAAAAAAAATGTAGGATCAGACTCGTACCCAGAACGCAGAGGGGTACGAAAGGGGAATACGGTGTACGTTTACGGTTCTGGCCTCGTCGAGGACAGTCTGCGCTCCGCCTTTGCTCAACATGGAAACATTATCGACCTCTCAATGGACAACCCGCGCAAGTATGCAATGATTCAGGCTAATGCGTTCTGTCTTTGTGCAATTAATAGTGTAATCAGGAAGGATTCTCGCCTCTTATGCTTCCATTTATCTTTCAGTTGTGCATTTATCACATTTGAGAAGATGGAGTCTGCAGACCAAGCTGTGGCAGAGGTTTGTTCTGCCTTTATAACATATATCCACAAAGTGTGAATTTACCGTGTTAAGTTTATTTAGTGAGGAAACACAAAGTAAATATTGTCAGCTGAGTATAATAAACACATTTGGCTTTTTACTCAGTGACATGCAGAAACACGCAGCCTCAGTTTTAATTTAATTTTAACTTAATTTCTGTTGAGAGTATTCAGTAATGCTTCTTGTTTTTCTGCTAAATTGTACCTTTTGGAAAAAATAAAGTAGCCTTGCTGTTTTTGTTTCACAGCTGAATGGGAGCATCGTGGGAGATGTTCACATCAAAGTCAGCATCGCCAGAAAGCAGCCCATGCTGGATGCTGCCACCGGCAAATCTGTGTGGGCTTCACTGGGTAAACAGAAAACGCTTCATATCATTTGTTTACATGCTGATCACGCCGCCTGGTGCGTCTGTGGATTAAGCTTTGTTTCACTTCTACCTTTCTCTCACAGCTGTGCAGAACAGCACTAAAGGCTCCTACAGGGACAAGAGGAACCAAGTGGTGTACAGTGAGGATTTCCTGTGATTGCTGAACGGATCAGTGAGCAAGCTGCTTCTTCTTGTGTTGCGTAATAAATCAACATTTTATGTTGTCTCCTTTGAAGGAGATTGTGGCTTCTCAAAGATTAGAGTGATGCTTTAAGCTCAATAAATAGCATTGTTACTTTGATTTACATTTCCAAGATGCTGTCAAATTAATTGTAATTAGACCTATTACAAGTTCCCACGGAGTGCAGGAGCCAGTTGAAATACTTTGCTGGGACTCTGGTAAAAATACATTTATTGTATTTTCTATTCTGCATGTTAGAAATAATATTCACTTCATCAATCCTTAGGATTAGAGGGCTAATGTTCCTGTATGGGAGATTTAGTCAAATAACACAAATGTGAACCAGTTAGTATGTTTAACATGATGTTAGGAGACAAAAAATGTGTTTAAATAAAATAAAAATAACAGACTCTAGAATCTATTTGCCTGTTTAATATTACAATAATAATAGATATATTCATTAGAACAGTTTGATTTAGCCGGGAATCAAATTATTTGAGTCGTTGGACACAAACCTTTGGAGGTATTTAGCATATTCTCTTTGCATTTTACTTAAAATGAGTGAATGAGAGAGTGTGAGGGTGTTATGCCTTTAAGTTTTTACTGCGATGGATGAGATCCCGTAAAATGATACCCATTTGCCACCAGCTGTAATTGGTCCGCCAGGGGAAAAAAACAAGAGTATTAGTTTTTGCAGCAGTTGGGCCCGCTTCGGGCCAGTTGATTCCCTTTATTTGCAGAAACAAGCATCTCATTAAACGGCTCTAATTAAGCTGGAACCATTAGTTCTGAGCTATAGTGACTAAATGGCTGAAATAACTTCCGTCCACCGGGGCGGCTGAGCGCTCCCTTAGAGATAGAGAAGAGATGAGGTGGTTAGGGAATCTGGTTGGAATGCCTCCCAGTCCTCAGCGAGCCATTGCAGGTACACCCCTCGGGGAGGAGACCACAAAGAAGACCCAGGACATGGTGGAGGGATTACATCTTCCATTTGGCCTGGGAACACCCCAAGATCCCGTCCAGGACAAGCTGGCAAATGTGCCAGGGGAGAAGTAAGTCTGGGCTTCCCTGCTTAGGCAGCTGCAGAGTTAGGTTTGTCTTCTTTGCTACTTTCATATGTTGTAGAGCGATTAACACAACCAGCCTTATTTTTAGATACAACTGTTTTAAGACAGCAGCAAAGTTTGATATTCAGGAGGTCGTGAGGTTTTAAATGTTTCCCTGCTTTTTACACCCGATTCAGAGGAAATGAGTCAAGCAACTTGTGTGATTGGTTCATATGAAACGGGCGTGTTAAGGGGGAAACATCTACAAGTTGCAGGACTTCTGGCTTTCAGGGTCAATATATGACAATGTTTTATTAAATTGTGCTTGCTCGTTTGCACTTTGGTAGAAGTTCTGTATAAAAATGCGTTTTTCTCCTAAATGAATAACACACTCCTCCAGATGCGTGTCCTGGGCAACCATGCCAAATGGTTCCTGATATTTGATATTTTGAAAGCAGAGGCGTTTGGACCCATCGGTTCCCTCTACTGAGCATCGTTTTGGGGAAACAAAACTAAAATATTTCCTTGCAATGCAAATATTTCCACAAAACAGGATTCCTTCCAGTAATTTTATTTACATTCACTTACAGGTCCTTTTCTTTGACATAGTCCTAAACACATTACAAAATGTCAGATTCAAACTAGCTATCAATAAAATGTGTAAGTCTACAATTTTGATAGAGCATAGATGATATTAAAAAGAGAAAAGGACTTTTGTATTTATCAGCTTTGGCTTGAGGGTTCATGCCACCTCACTGTGACAGGTTACTCTCACTAATCACAGCCAGTATCGACATTAGTTACCAGTTTCCAACAACAACCAGTAAAAATATTTTTTAAAAAAAGGTCTAATGTCTTTTATTTTAACTGTCCATTTATTCTGCAAGTCAGAAACACATGAACGGACTTTGTTTAAAGGCAGCATCGTACTTTTTTAAGCATTTTCGCAGCATCCGCTTTGGGAACTATGTCTGCACTACGCTGCCCTGGCTCGCTCTCTGACGCTGTGACCCATGACATTCCTCAGTAACCAGACATTCTTGAGCTTCCTCTTGTACCATCGCGGCGGCATCTCTTGCTCTCTCCTGCTCCTGCTCGTGTAGCGAGTTCTGCCCAGTGGTTTTGCCGTGTTGCTCCTTCAGGTGACGCCGTAAGGCGGGCTTGTGGGCGAAGCGGGCGAGGCAGTATGCACAGCGGTGCGGCCTCTCGCCGCTGTGGAGGTTCATGTGGTCTATCAGTGTGGACTTCTGGGTGAAAGTTTTATAACACAAGGGGCATGGGTGTGTTTTGCCGCCCCCTCGGTGCACAGCCATGTGGCGGGTGAGGTTGGTAGCGTGGTGGAAATGCTTGCCGCAGCAGGGGCAGGCGTACAGCAGATGGGTGGAACGGGAGTGGACAGCCAGAGAGTGGGCTGAGGGGAAAGTCATCCCACAGTGCTCGCATATTACCGGGCCGGCTACGCTGGAAGTGGAACCCACCACGGCGACAGACTCGTCCCCTCCCTCGTTTGTTCCGACATTGTTCAACCCGGAACTTCCTTCGCCACAACTAGACTCTTCAAGGGAAAACTGGTTCAGGCTGCTGGCGGCTGTGGGAGATGCCCTCTCCCCAGTAGCATCGCTCATGCTGTAATCTAACCTGGGAATCTCAATTGAAATATAATTCCCTGCATTTTTCAGCCCCTCCTGGCTGTAGTCTAGTCCAAACCCGTCTGCTAATCCAGAAGTAGTAAGGTACCACATATCATGGTGAGTCGCAGCATATGGCCTTTTCTCCTGAGACAGCCACCGTCTCTTTTTGAAACCCCTCCCCCTCCCCCTCCCTCTTCCTCTACCTCGGCCGATTTTAGTGTCGGACAGTTTGCGCCTGAAAGCACGGAGGCCTTCGGCTGAAAGTGCCCCAGAACTGAGATCTTCAGGCGGGTTTAAGTCATATTCAGTATTCTCTTCTCCGATAACAATGCCCTCTGTCTCTGGGTAACACGCGTCTTGAGGAGCATCAGAGGGTCCTCCTGTGTCATCTTCCTTTTCTCTTTTCAACTGTTCTTGGTCAGAGACATACACTCTGAATACATTATACCCCTCTTGTTTGGCCTCTTCCTCCTCATCTGATGTATTCACCTGCAACAAAATCGAGGACTTAAACGTTTTTCTGACCTGAGGAGTGAAATATTTGTAAACAGTTTAAAAAAAAAATCAATAATATATATATAGGTGTGTTTTTATTTATTATATATACTGAAGTATCTATTTTAGATTAAATGATTTAACATTTTTGCTTGATTTAAAATAAGTTAATCATTTTCTCACTGTTAGTCTTTCAATCCAATCCTTTTACTAACTCATAAGCCTCCTTATCACTTAATTTCTGTGGATTGATCCTATATTGACATCATTATTACTCAAGTTTTTTTCAGTCAGCAGGACTTGATTGGTTCGATTTAACCTGTTTACATAATCAACACTAAATCAAACTTTTAGGCACTGACCACTCTGTTCTGTATGTGTACAGTACAGTAGCGCCAGATCCTGTCAGTGGTGCAAATGGTACATTTTATGACTCAAATAGGCACCTTAATACAAGGCTCATCCAGGATTGGACTGTCAAGTTGCTGAGTCTTGTCCTGAGCAGAAGAGTCCATGTTGTTTCCTTCCACGGATTGTGCTGCAGGGCTGTGGCTATGCACGGGGGAGGGTTGAGTCGGGGGAGTGGATGCAACAGAATGAACAATGCCACTGACGATCACTGGTCTGACCTGATTCTCGTTTGCTGTTGCCTAGATAAACAATAGGGAGGATGAGTTGGTGGGGTTGCTAAAAAAAAAAAATCAAGTAATCTCACCATATAAACATGATGAGGCAACACGTTGTGCAACCAGGTGGGAAATCTATAACACTGTGAATAGGAACAGCTTTAAAAGGCATTAATCTGAATGAAAATCCAAATCCTGACCTTTGGAGGATTGGGGTTTTTCAGGTGCACGTATTTCTCCAGCGCACTTCTACAACGCTCGACAATATGCTCCATCTGAAGATAGCTAGCAGCAGTCAGATAGTTGACAATATTCTCTGGACTGAACTGCAGGACACCAGTGTAGCATGACTGAAGCAGATCACACACCACTGAGGAGCTATACAACATTGATACCTGGATAAAAATGTCAAAGAAAAAAATGGTTATTTATACTTTGCATGAGAATGTTAAAAGATTTATTGTGATAGTGTGACTGTGTGTGCATATGTCCACCAACATGAAGCTTGGGTGATGGGTTCAAGAGAAACTGGTCCCTCAGGAAAGGCGAGCAAGCAGCCAGCACCACCTTGTGACCCTTGAAAATCTGGTTGTTGCTGGCCACAATAGTGATGTCACAAAAATGCTGGCGGGACCTGAGCGAGTTCATGTGCCTCAGGGTTGCGTCCCCATGTCCCGGTAACCAGAAACGCACCACGTCCATATTTGTCTGGGGAAAAGATATTTCACATGCCTTCAAATTACATAAACGGATCCTTTCAACAAGATTATTTGTTTAGCAGATTTCCTTAAATTCTCTTTATTTGCGATGATTAAACCATGCACCTTTGGATTACTTCACAGCTCTAAGAAGGCGTGACTCAACGTAACCACAAGAGATTATTTTCTCTCCTTTGACATCTTCTACACCCAACCCTTCATTGGGTGGAGGGATTGACAGAAAATTATTATTAGGACTGTCATTCACTGATTACTATACAAGCAAAAAGAAGTTTAAAATAATATTCATTTATCTGATTAAGGAGAATTAATAAAATGTGTGAATATTGTTCATTCATTTGAATTGAAAGAATCAAATTTTGTTGGTATGAATGAATCTACTTAAGAAAAGCAGCAGAAACATTGGTGTCGTGGCCATACATACATAAGGGTGACTGGCATTTCCGCTGAGACCAAACACTAAAGCAAATTTTATGTCCTACTTTTACTTTGAGTACATTCAAAACGAAGATAAGACAACATAGTACACTTAAGCATTACTATACTTTTATTTTTCATCGTATCTGATCTCAGATTACAGGCCTTTTAAAATCTCCAGAAGTTGATACCTTTAAAAAAAAAAAGTGGCTGCTTGTAAAGTCAAGCTAGCTACCACGTTTGGCCGTGAAAGCAGTTACAAAAAGAAATATTTACAAACAGAGTTTGTAATTATTCTGTTATTAAAATTCTGTTCAGAGGTATAAATGATGCTAGTAGTTTAACACAATAATAGATTAGCGTGTTTTTATGTCTTCCTTTGTCCTATCAACACTAGCTAACTGGAAGCTACGTACAGCAAGAGTCGTATCCGTTGGTAGTAAATAGTCACAGGAAGGAAAACTCTCAAATTAAAGGGAAACTTTGTAATCTCTCACCTTTGTCTTTTTTGTTGAAAGACTTTGAAATTTTAAAGACAAATAATTCGGGTCTGTTTAAACAGCACGACAGTTAACTAAGAAGACGATCGCTGACCAGCAAAAATCCGCACATCTCAGCCACTGGAAGCTACTACCTCGATTTCTGCTTACTTTTCGGCCTTTCTTGGAGCCAATAAATCACAAACCAGTGCACGTTCACCACAAAACTGACTTTGAATCGGTTTTAGCACGAACCTTCTTTGCGTAAATTGTCGTGAACTAAGACTATCCTCGCTGATTTCCGATCAGCGACTTGAAATCAATGGACTCATAGGGGCGGAGTCAAAGCTGTGACGCAGCACGTTCATGTACGTCTTCGTCCAGTGGTAAAAATGTCGGCATCTCAGACAACGACAAAGGTAGCAAATCTGTTCCAACTCATAAGGCTTGCTGATGAAATTTTTATTTAATAATGCTGTTGCAGAAACATTAGCCTACTAAGAAAAAGTATGCAAATAAAACTACCGACCGTACGTAGCATATGTCAGTATTTAACGGTTATAATAACTCTTTATTACAAACTGTGCTATAGTGCTAGCAATGTTAGCCTGCAATAGTTTTACTCTGCTATGGATTGTCATAAAATTGCTGATGCTTTTGCCAATTTGCCTCCATCATTTACATCCTCTATTCAACTGTTATCTTGTGTTGCATTTTCAGCATCTGTAGGCGTTGGGGGGTCTTTATTTATAGTTCAAGTCTGTCTTAAAAGCTGACTACAAGCTGTTCTATAATGTACTATGACAATAATTAAGTGTTTCTAGTGAAAACAAAAGGAAAGATTTCAGACAGGCTGTGACGAATCTAGATAAAATTATATAGTAGGACTATTATTTGCGGAAGGGTCTTGCTTTTATGTAGATATAAGCATGAATGGGTTGATTGACTAATGGCGGCAGGTGACGTAGCAACAGACAACATCAGCCATTGGATGGGAAAAGAAAGCGGAAGTTCATGCTCGTAAAGGATGTCCTGTAGTTTGTATACAGTGAGAGCAGGACACCGAGTTCATATTTCTGTCCCTAAATCGATTATAAATAACATATGTAATGCATTAAGCGAATAACAATTTTTGGAAGATTTATACTCTACGTTAAAAGTTAATTACACTCTCACTAAGTTGTAATTGGAAATGCAGTTCCATACACTTAAACTATGTTTATCTTTTTATGTGTGGATAATCTGTATGATGTAAATGACAATTTTGACTTTGTAACGTTCCATGAAGTAAATCATTCACACAAATCTATTTTAATAAATCCATGTTAACTATTATAATACAAAACTGGTTAATATTGTATTTCCAGTCTACTACTTTCTCTAGCTAGCATCCTTATAGTTCTAAGAGGATCATCTTTAAGCAATGCTTAGCTCATAATGATGCTGTGAGTTTAAGCTTTGCGTGTAATTCTATCTGCCTGGTTTAAATACTTTTTTCCCTTGATTTCTCTCCCAGGAGCTGCTTGAAAAAGATGACACAGAAACCTCGACAGAGTCATTACCAGGATCTACTCAAAGAAGGGAAGGTAACTTTAAAGTAGCAGATCACTGTCATTTTAGGAAGCATTGCAGCCTTTAGCGGTCTTAGATTAATGAAGCTGTCAATCTTCCTAGCTTCAAACAATTAACCAATAAACTGATTTGCAAAGTTATTTATAATTTAGTGCACGTGGTTCCATACGTGGATTCATATGTGCTTGATATGTTTCCCAGACAATGCAGGCTTTACCACATCTCCATCAGTGTCATCTCAGCAGCCTGGGAAGGAAGTTTCCAGATCTGCAGATAATGGAGACAGGTGGTCCCCTTCCTCATCCCCGTTGAAAAAAACTGCTTCAGGTGAGACTTGAATCCATTTGGTGGATTTAATCTTTTTCTCATTTCAAAGATAGATCCACCGTTTTTGATGTCGAAACAATAAACTCTCAATAAAGTAGTGTGATTTTACTAAGCATGAAGGTTTTGACAGGAATCAGGCAGATCTTGCCGGTTTAATACAAAGATTGTTTTTAAATAAATGTCAACACAGTAATAGATCGCTGTTACAATTACATATAACTGAATAAGTTAACTTTGAATAAGTTTATATATAATTTAGTCACATAAATTCACATTATTTTATCTTTTACAGGACATGCAGCAAAGTCCCTTTCTTCAATGTCGTCTTCATCAATGTTGTCCTCTCCTTCTACGTCTACGTCATTGTCTCCTGGTCGGGCAAAGATGAGCGTTTCAGGTCCTGCTGGTAGTAAATCCATCCCACCACCAACTCCTTCAACCTCCTCTTCCTCTGCTGCCCCAGCTTCTTTGTCTCCCTCTGTCTCTCCTGGCTTACCTAAGATCCACCGAGCCCGTAAGACCATGAACAGGTCGTTAACAGGACAGGTGAGAAGGACATGGCGTTATCATTTTTCTTCCTGAGTTTTATTCCTACTAATTTAAATCTTAACTTTTAAAGATTTTTTTCCCATCACCTTATGTTATTACTCAACAGGTGAGTTACACTGAGGGTCCTGCTGCCTCTGCAACTCCCTCAGGGTCCTCTGGCTTCTTCTCTTCAAACTCTGAAACTGGTTTGTACTTTTTTAAAAAAAAGATTTGCTTGTTTAAAATAACTGTAAAGCACCCTGTTGAACATAAACCCTGTAATGCTTCTTGTTGCATTGTGTTTCTAATAGCTGCAAAAAAGAGGAAACTGGATCCTTTTTCAGACAGCACACCAGAGAGATGGGAAAATCTTCCAGACAATGCTCAAACTGCGGTAAGATGATGATTTCTCAGTTAATTTTATGGGTAAAATTTGCCTCACCTGGTGGTGATTTTTGTCTCCTTGTTTTCTTTTAAAACTCAGGAGGAGAAGATATTTCTTAAAAACGTGGAGTCTGTGACAGAGGTGGTTTCAGTGAAAAGTAAAAACTCTGTGGGAAATTTAGAAAGTGAAGGAGGCAAAAAGATTCTGGTTTTTAGTCAATCCATGGATAATTCTGAAAAGGTGCAACTCTTTATTATATTGATTATTCTTTAGAAGTGATCAGAAAATGTATTTAACTTCAAAGCATGTTTAAGCTTTTATTGAAAAAAGACAGGTCTTTTTGCATCTGACTTTTGTTTTTTTATAGTTGGAGAATGGAGGAGAAATGAGGCATCAAGCTAAAGACACAAAGGATAAAGTAAGGCATTTTTGCATTTTAGAAACATTTGCTTATGATATTAAAGCTACGGTTACTTTTACTTTGTTTTGTAAGACTTCACACGCCATTGCAGCTGCAACTTGTTTTCTTATTGATGCAGCAATTTTTTCTTTTCTTTTCTAACTGGAAAACCTCTTTGTATTTTTTAAATAACTCACTGGTTTCTCATAAAAAGCTGGAAAAAGAGTCCAAACCAGCCTGACTTAAAGTTGTGCAGCAGACGGTGTTTAGTGATGATCGAGTTTGATGGACTGGTCATGAACACAGAGGCATAATAGTTCATTTATATGAATGAAACCATTAGATTTTCACACAGTTTATAAAAGATGCGTCAGCACTAGATCGTATATGCATTGATACATCTGAGCTAACATTACATTGTCTGTTAGCAACACCATGCAAACCTTTAGGGTCAGCAGCTGACGTGAAAGAGACTTCAGGTTCGTAATGTTAATCAAAGAATAGTAAGTTGTGTACAAATAAAATAATATCAAGACTTTTCTCAGCTTGCCCATTAGTGGTTGGTCAGTAAAAATCACTCCATGTAATAGTCTGCAGAGTCATAATAGAAAGCAGGTTAACTTCCACGCAACTATTAGCTTCCCTCACATTGACTGTAGTCAGTGTTCCTGATGAGGAATGAGGCTCTTTGGGGCTTTGAAAAAACATGTTTACAGGCCTGTTAGGGTTGTTGGAATAATGTATAAATAGTAGATATTCAGATGTAAAGTATAGCTTTCAAGTAGAGAACGTTTATTTCATATATGTCGTCTGGGGAAGTGGTTTAGAGTCTATTTTCCTGCATCTGAGATGGGGCATCTTGCCTTTGCTGGTGGATGCTGAGTTAAAAGTCAAGCATCTCATATCTTTGTACAACATATAATAAAAATAACCTCATAAAACTTAAAACTGAAACGTTATGACAAAACAACTGGAAACTCTCGAGTTGGGTTCATTCAAAGACGACACCAACCTTTTAACACCTTTTTTGCATATGATGTGTTTTTACTTGCAGATACATATTCAGAATCTTTGCCTTTCAGAGTTTCATCTCAAGGAGAAACGAGAACGACGAGTCTTCGTATCAGGACAAAGAGGGAAGCGTTGTTGATCTGGTGGAGGTGGAAGATGGTGAGTGGTTATGTGCGGAGTGCAGGGCTGGGTTTTATTAAACAGCCAACGAGGAGGTCTCTGAGTTCAACAGCAGTAAAAAAAGAAAGAAATGCAAAGAACGCTGTAAATCTGTCAGTCGTTAGGGAAGAAAACGCTCTCATGTGGGAGTCCACCACAGCATGCCTCGTGGAAGAGAGACGAAGCTGGAACTTTGTAGAAGGATGTTGAAAGTTGGTTTTCTCTCTGGTTTTCTGTGGAACCAGTTCTTAAAACATTTTACCTTATTTAACGTGCACTGTTGCATGAAAAAATGAAAAAAATATGGTCAAAGTCAGTCATTAAGCCTTGGAAATAAACATTTTCAACATGGAAACAAATGTTTTTACAATATTAAATGATACTACAAGACTTTTTAAACTTGGATACATTTAATCTAAACTAATAGAAGTTACACAGAAGTGCTTAGTAGTCAGTACTAACTTTTTCCAGTTTAATGCTGGAAGCTGATCTCTGGGCAGTAGCTGAGATGTATCCTGAAACAGGGATAAAATGAAGTAAACAGATGTGCTGGGCTGGTACAGAAAGCAGGCTGTAATTACTGCTCCAACCATCTCTGCTCAACATTAGCTGAAGTATTTTTTCTGTTGAGCTGCAAGAAGCCTTCATACTTTGCGAGGTGCTTGAATTTATGTTGCGGTGTGCACAGTCTTTTTTTTTCTCATGACCAACACTTGCAATCTGGTTTCTCTTCAGCAGACAGGCCTGGTGAATACACAGAGGTTCCTTTGGGTGCTTTAGACATCGCAGCAGCTGACAGTCTGACTCTTTCCCCTCCTGCTGGTAGGTTCAACCTATTCACAGCCTGAAGTCTGGATACATTTGGCCAACCCATTGAGCTGTTAAGGTGTTGTTAGGAATTTACTTTTGAGCAATGGAGCATGTATTTTCTATACACATAATCAGTGATTATCAGTCTTTCTAAAAGAAAAAAGGCGTTGAAAAAGTATTTTTATAGTTTTAACCCCAGTTTTTTTTAGTTTAGGAATTTATTAGTTAGAAATAAAATCTACATTTAAATAATAAAAGAATTGAAATTATTATGAGTATTATCAATCATAATTAACCTCTTTATGTGTACATTTATTCACAATTATTTATAACATTAAATACAGAAAAAAATTAACAAAATAAAATACTTGAACAAAATTAAATAAATAACAGATAACTGATATAAAAACAACTCAATTAGAGCAAATAAAATGTGAAAATAATGAGAATAACATTTAAATATAAAGACATTGAGACAGTTTTAGAAGTGTTTTGTCACAAAATATCAACAACAGCTATGAAAGGGTTAAATGATGCTTTGTTTTCTGATATGTGTTTCAGCATATTTAAAAATACTACTTATGTTCATTGTTGGTAACATTGCCAGTTATTCTCCACTCCTCTCTGCAGAAGGAAGCGATGCAGGTGACACAGAGCGTCTGGAGGAGCTTCCTCTCTGCAGCTGCAGGATGGAGGCTCCTCGTGTCGACAGCACCAGCCACAGAGTCAGCAGACAGTGTATGGCCACAGAAAGCATCAATGGAGAGGTTTGTCCCTGTGTTTCCTCTCTGTGTCGCTCTCCAAGTGGCCAGTCACTGAATATTTTACCTGTCACACCTCCATAGTGCCACGTTGGATCCCTTTTTACCCCTTCAAAGCTGCTTTAATGCTCTAAAAGGTGTTGGAAGCATTTTTTATCTGGTCACTGTGGATGCCATTGAGTACAGTGAAATCATCACTATGTTAAAACAGTTCTAGATGATTTGTGACACAGTGAATTATCCTAATAGAAGTATCCTTTAGATGACGGATACACTGTGGCCATAAAAGTTTGAACATGGTCAGCAGCATTACTCAGGTAGGCAGAGGTGGGCCCAAGTTTACCAAGGAAATATCTCCCACACCCCTTCACCACCAGCCTGAACTGATGATACAGAGCAGGATGGATTCATAATTACATGGTGTTTAGGCCAAATTCTCAGTCCACCATCTGAATCTGTCAGCTGAAATTGAGCCTCACCAACCCAGGAAGCATTTTTCCATCCTCTGTTGGTGAGTCTGTGTGAGTTACAGCCTCAGTTTCCAGTTCTTGGCTACCAGCAGTGGCCTTGGTGCTTGGTTTGAACGTCAGTAAGGCGACTCGGCTATGTCTACATGCCTGAATGCACTGAGTTGCTGCTGCCTTGATTGACTGATTGATTAGCTATTTGTGTAATCAAGCAATTAAATAGATATAGAAAATAAAGTGTTTTTCTCTTTGTAAAGTTTATTAGGTTGCTAATATACTTTAATTACTTTTTGTGGGTACCTGTAAGTTATCTATCTATCTATCTATCTATCTATCTATCTATCTATCTATCTATCTATCTATCTATCTATCTATCTATC
>JBAMIG010000018.1:16293490-16307160 GCA_037177335.1 Kiunga ballochi
TATATATAGAGAGAGAGATAAATCTGTGTATTGTAAATAAATGGTTCATTCTCGACAGACTCACAGCAGTTTTACAACTCTACTTTAACTTGCATAAAGACTGGTACAGATGAAGGAAACTGAAACAATAATTAATCCTGAGTACTGCATGCATGACACAGTGAAAATAATAGCTGCAGTCCTTTAACATTTATTAAAACCAATGACACTGTGGGATTTGACTGGCACAGTTTGCATGAGTATAGTCTGCAGAGGGATGCGGAGCATCATTATAACTTTTGTTGTTACAATATCTATCCTCATACTTCAGTGATCATCGTGTCGGTGGCAGAGGCAATCATTCTTCTGGTCATCATCTTCCTCCGAACCAGAATCCTTATAGCCATCGCTCTCATTCAGGAGTCCAGCAAGTGAGTTTTAGCCGAACAGATGAAATGATTAGAACACTAAACTAAAGCACATCTATTTAAATTGCTCCTTATTTTGAGATGAAATTATATTTTTGGTAGATTTGCAGTTTTGGCTTTAACTATTTACAAATATTTTCCCATCATTGAGATATCACTGGTTAATTTGATGTGTTTTGTATAGAAAGTTAAATTGACTGCGTTTACATTCTTCAGAGCAATTGGTCACATGATGTCCACACTGATGTATCCACTGGTAACCTTCATCCTCCTGATGGTGTGTGTCGCTTACTGGGCTGCCACTGCTTTGTATCCTTACGTTTCAGTGTGGGAAGGAATCGTTTTACAGTTTAATAAAGTTGAATAAATCTGTGCTCTTCACAGCAAATCCAGTCCTCGGGGGGTCAGTGTCCTGCAGGTGTTCCTTGCATCTCTGCAGCAACACACCTGTTTTAACTTAACAGAGTTATGCAAAACTTAACCAGCTGAGGAAATCACTTTAATTTGAATCGGGTGTTTTTATTTGGGAAGATTTGAAAACCTACAGGTCACCGGTCTTCAGGAACCAGACTCGCTTCACAGTGCCAGTTTTTCCTCTTTAAACTGATATATTTAGATATTTGGCCACTTCAGGTGCACCAGTCTACAAAGTAGTGGCACTAAACTCCACAGCAAGTGGATGCGAGAGCATTAATGGCTCTGTGAGCTGTAACCCTGAGGTGAGTGTGGAAATGTAAACCTGTGGATAAATGTTTCCTTTTAATGAATGTCCCGTATTTTATTCTTATAGGAAACCACTTCAAAAGCTGCCAAACACTGTGTGGGATTTAACCCATGACTGGGTTTACTGGGATGATGAGCAAAATGCCACAATTTCTGTTTGTGCAACTCAGATTTGCTTTTTTTGAGTTTCACAAAACATCGTATTCTGTTTGTTTCCATTTACACTTATTAGACCCAATCTGAGTTTTCCACAACGGTGCTAATGTTTAGCTCATTTGCTACATATCTTCTGGTTAAGAGACATGGGTCATGGCAGGAACTCTAATATGAAGAGTTTTTAGCAGAGGTGGGACAGTCATTGTGTAGCAAGTCACAAGTAGGTCCCAAGTCACGACTAGCAAGTCCAAAGTCAAGTCTCAAGTCCTCAACACTGAGTTTTGAGTCTCAGCCAAGTCACCATGAGATCTTTATCAAATTGATTTTGTTATAAATATTAAAATAAGTTTACACAATATTTTTCTGAAATTTCTGCTTATTTAAACACTTTTTGAAATTCAACACTCTTGTGTTTACAGTAAACAGTAAAATATTAACAGAATGTTATTTCTATTTATTCAGTTCAGCAGTGGGAGCGATGCTTTCAGAAAGTGAATGACTTTAACATGGAAATATCTTAGATCTCTGCTGTAGCATTTATAGTCTGTTAAAACCTATATAGCATGTTTTTGTATTCTGGCTAAAGTGGAGTCTGATACACACAAAAAAACATGTTTACTTTGTAGTGCAAGTGTGGGCTTAGCTAACTTTAACTAGCTAACTTCACTTCAAGTCGATAGCCCAAAGTCAAAGTTCAGTCACAAGTCACTTCAGTGCAAGTCAAAGTCGAGTTGCAAGTCATTCATAAATTTGTCAAGTCGGAAGTCATTAAATTTATGACTCAAGTCTAACTGGAGTCCAAGTCATCTGACTCATGTCCACACCTCTGGTTGTTTATCATTTAACCCCAGATTTCTTTTAACAAGCTAATTCAGAACTTTTCTGCTCGAGTCCTCACTAAGATCAAGAAAGTGGACCATCAGAGGACAGACGTTAGAGTGCAGCTGCTGGTCTATAAATAGTTCAGGACCAAACTACATCAGATCTCTTGTCCCAGTATGAACCTACCAGGCCTCTCAGGTCATCTGGATCAGGTCTGACATGGAGAATCTGCATTCAGCTTCTACACTGCAAACTCCCAGAAAGCCTCTGATCAGCTGTTTATTGAAGGCCCTCCTGTTCTCTGCTGTATTCTGTAGTTTTTATTTAAACCCACACGTTTCTCTAAGCTGGAACTGATCCTGATTTTAAATGTTCTGCTTCTGATGTTTTAATGTTTCTGTAAAGCACTCTGAATCCTCTTGTTGTTGAATTGTGCTTTACTGATAAACTCTCTGCTACTCTCACTTAGAACTTTACCTCATCCAGTTATCCAACCTGCCCCTCAGCCAGCTGCATCTTCATCAAATACAACGATGAAGGTCTCTTCCAGAGAAACCTCTTCAACCTGCAGATCTACAACGCGGTGGCTTTTCTCTGGTGTGCCAACTTTGTCATTGCTCTGGGACAGTGTACGCTCGCCGGGGCCTTCGCTTCCTACTACTGGGCCTTCACCAAACCGGGTGACATCCCCATGTTTCCTTTGTGGGGCAGCTTTTTGCGTGCACTCAGGTGTGTCTGAGACGCCATCATGTCTGATTTACCATATAAAGTAAATGCAAAAAATCTAAAGCAGGGTTTGTTTAAAAAAAAACTGAATTACAGTGGTGAATAAAACATCTATTTATCTTTTTCCCTGCTTTTAAGCAACTATTTGTTCTTCTTTAAATGTTTAACATCAAAGTCAGGAAGTTTATGGCTCCTTCGGTGAAGATAAATGTACAGGTCTGCAGTTTCCAGTCTTGCATTAGATTTACAGAATATTTTTACAAGCACAAAGCTTTTTTTTTTTCCCCAAAGGAAACCCTGCAGCAGTCTTTTAGATTTAGATGATCAGCTATAAACACTGAAGCAAGTGTCTGGATGAGTTTTCCATTTATTCCTCTGTAAATTAGGCTTTCGGTGGAGCTGTAAGATGAAATATTTGTGTTCTGATTTTAGGTATCACGTTGGCTCGTTGGCATTTGGTGCCTTGATTCTGACGCTGGTTCAGATTGTGAGAATTCTCCTGGAGTACATAGACCACAAAACAAGATGTAAGCTGGTGTAATATGTTTGCTGGTGATTTTCCCGACAGGCTGAATGTTAAATAACATAATTACAAAGCCTTTTCACTCAGACTTGTTTTCACACAACTACAAATCTGTTTACAGAAGATGTGAACAAATCAACATGATTATTTTTACTATGTTTGCAGCGGCGCAGAATGCCGTCGCACGTTTCATACTCTGCTGCATGAAGTGTTGCCTGTGGTGTTTGGAGAAGTTCATCAAATTCCTCAACAGGAACGCTTACATCATGGTCAGCACAACTTTCTATTGCACTTTTTTTTATTACAATTTCCAACAAACTTTCACAATCTGACCCATTTCTGTACGTTTTGTTGGATGTTTGTAGTAACTTTGTTTTCTCCTCAGATTGCTATTTATGGGAAAAACTTCTGCGTCTCGGCCAAAAATGCTTTCAAGTTGCTCATGAGAAATGTAATAAGGTTGGTGCTCCTGTCCACGTTCTGAATATATTTGCATGCTTGAAGACACCCAGAACAGTGTCGTGTTACTCTGTCCTGCAGGGTTGTGGTGCTCGATAAAGTGACCGACGTGCTGCTTTTCTTTGGGAAGCTCCTGGTTGTGGGAGGAGTAGGTAAGGATGGATTTGTTTCATGCTAAGCTGATCTGTAAACGCACACAGCAGGTTGAGACTAAATGTGCAGTTTTACCCTGTTTGAGAAGAAAACATCTTTTTTCTCTTCTAAAAACAAATGTAGTGAAATTTGATCTGTTGTTTAGCAGTTCATAATGAGTTAAAATGCTATGTCAAAGTTAAAACACTGACTAAAACACAGACCTCACAGCTCTGTATTTTTATTTTTCCAGGTGTTTTGTCCTTCTTTTTCTTCTCTGGACGAATTTTGCTTCCAGGCAGCACTTTCCGCTCCGAAACCCTCAACTACTACTGGATGCCGATCATTGTAAGCTCCTAATCGCTCTTTGTGCTAATAATCTTTTTCATTTTAATTACATTTTCCCCCCCAAATGTGTGTGTTTTGTAGACGGTGGTGTTTGGTAGCTACTTGATAGCTCATGGATTCTTCAGCGTATACAATATGTGTGTGGACACACTCTTCCTCTGCTTCTGTGAGTACACATCTTTACTTTGTAGGTTAGTTTTTTAAACTAAGAACTTAATGTGACTGCAAGAAACAAACCCTTTTTTACTTGCTGCACTCAGTGGAGGACTTGGAGCGCAATGATGGGTCGGTGCAAAAGCCGTACTTCATGTCCGCCAACCTCATGAAGATCCTCAACAAATCCAACAAAGGACCGAAGAACGGGTAAAAGGAAGGAAATTTAGGAAAGCTGCAGATTCACTCTGTCTTCCTTTAACTGGCACTCCTATTTTAATCTGTTTACTGATTTGCTAATTTTGCACTTTTGAAATGATCTTTTACCCTTTTTAAATACTTACTGCATACATAGTGGTGTTTTATACGTCGCTTATGTTTCTGGAGGTCAATATTTTTATGAGCGTTTTCAGGCTTGGATGTGTCAATAATCCTGCTGCCGAGATCGTTCGTAAAGTTCAGCATTTTAAGTGATATTTAGGATTGTGATTTTCCTCCTTGTGAAACGAGAAAAACAAAGATGCAACATTTTTAGATCTGTACAAATGTTTGATCAAATATCTATTGATTGCATCACATTGTAAATGTCTTAATGTACATGTTAACATTGGTTTTCTGCAAATGAAGATATCTTGTTTAAATGATTTTTGTGAAGGAGTATGGGTGATTTAACTTTGTGGGTGAATCTTTAATGTTCTCTTCACAGCAAGACAGATGACACAAATCAATGTTATCAAGGTTTTAATTCAGACCATTTGCTTTGATTAATATCCACGTTTAGTCCGTTCAATCAATTTTTACATCATTTTAGAGTCACTTTTGGCCCTTAATACAAAGTGAAGCTTTAACGGACAAATCCAAGACACAATGAGCCCCAGAAACCACTCCATCCATCCCACAGAACGGAAGTTTCTTCTGACTGAATCACAACCAGATCGCCGCCTGTAGTCTGAACAAAGATACGATGCAACCGGCCACCAGTTAAATATTCAGGAAGCACTGTGTGTAATGTAAGCATCAACTCTGACTTCTGTCTTCACACAGTCACAAATGAAGCTTCATGTTTTCTATACATGATCTGTAATAAACATTGTACAGTAGCAGCTCGTACAGCAAAAGGGGGAAATTTAATGTGCACTCGGCCTCAGTCACATTAGTCGGGATGAAGCTTTTAAATGTTTTTGTGGGAGAAGTTAGAGCTCAGGAAACCAGATCATTTCTGCAACAGCATCGTATCTCTTCCTGCTTTGCTGCACGTGGCTCGTCGTCCAGTCAAACACATAAAAACAGCATTTACAATATTCATATGTACAAATATATAATGCACACACAGTTAAAAAAACAAAACAAATCAACAGTGATGGGTGTGTTTCATAACCCTGTGGAGGCAAAGGTCAGTGAACTTTCATCAACTCTTGCTCCTGGTTTGTGTGTTTGCACATTTGTGAGCCAGAAGATTCTTCCTGCTTGTCACTTTGTGTTATGTAATCCACAATCTTTGCACACGACTGACAAAGGGGGGAAAAAAACTCCACAAACTGGCTCCATGACCTCACACCA
This sequence comes from Kiunga ballochi, assembly GCA_037177335.1. Taxonomy (NCBI): domain Eukaryota; kingdom Metazoa; phylum Chordata; class Actinopteri; order Atheriniformes; family Pseudomugilidae; genus Kiunga; species Kiunga ballochi. The sequence continues at coordinate 16,299,500 of JBAMIG010000018.1, forward strand.
GCAAACACCCCGATGTTAAGGACAGCTCCACCTACAAATGACTTCACAGTGTAATGGCAGTTTTTGTTAAGACATGTATATAAAAACGCACCCAACTACCATTCCTGTCAAACCCAGGAGCACATTTTAGGACTTGTAAACAGGAAAATAATTACATTTGCCACCTGCAGCTTATGCAACCGATCCACTATTCTTTGGCCTTCCAGAGAAAGAAGTCTACAGCAGCCCGTTTATGTCCCACGTCCCCTCCTCACCGTTTTTACTACGTCTTCCATAAACAGCATCCCTCCCTCTTTCAGAGGAATAAAAAGGGAAGGCAGTGAAAACCTAAAACGGATTAAGTCACTACATCCTGCCTACAGCATTTTACCTTCCACATTTAAAATAAACATCCTTTACATTGCTTACCCTGATCATAAATACTGTCTTTAAACGCCCCCTGCCCCCCTCACCACTCCCCAGTGTGCATATATCTACAGGTGTGTGCAGAAAGGAAGGGCCAACATGACTTACTTTGGGATTCATTCAACTTTGTAGTGAAAGTTCCTTGCATAAACAAAATGAACAGAGGAGGAAGAAGAGGAGGGTGGGGGTGTTTTATGGCATAATCTGATTTGTAAAGAAGAGAAAACCTGTATTTTCCGTTTCGGGATCAAACATTGCTCCATCTCTCCCAGGTGACATGATGCAAGATGTGTGTGTGTGTGTGTGTTGCTTTGGCTGTGTGAGCGAATTGTGTCGTATTTCTTGCTCCTCCCTCCCGGTCATCAATCTTCTCCGACATCCATCCACGCCGCCTTGATCACACACTCAGGAGCCAGAAGAAGAAGAAGATGGCCACGAATAAGAAGAGGGAATCTTGCCAGTTGTTATTGCCGTTGTTGTGGTTACCGTTGCCTTGGTGATCACCTGCATACTGGTCTAATGACGGAGGAGAGAGATAGTAAAGATTATTATTAATAATCCTGTTAAATTAAACAGATTTATTTGGGATTATGCTGTGATATGTTATAAACGAGGCTCTAACGTTTACCCGCTCTGTGAAATGGGTCGTTGGCGTTGAAGACTGTGGTGAAAAAGCCGAAGGGGAACGCACCGATGCCAAAAGACATGTGAAAGCCAGCGTCTCCGAAACCCTGGAACATCTGGGCACAGTCAGGAAAATACCATTAAGTTTTTTGGGAGTCAAAAGGAGAAGAAAATGATCGTACACACACACTCACCCCGCCTCTGCTCTCCGGCTCCGTTCTTTGCCCCTGAGGCCGAGGAGGAGTTTTCAACCTGGTTTACAACATAAACAGATGGTTGTATAGCAGCCACAAAGCCAAGACAGAAACACACACACACACAGGATCTGGTGTACCTGGGGTCCTCTTGGCTGGAACTTCCTCTGCCGTACAGCGGGATGACCTTCTCTCTGCTGATGCCTGCTTTGCAAACAGGACACTGCTGCCTGCTGGGCTGCGTCTCCAGCCACTGAGGGAAAACGGGTTAATACACTTGAAAAGAATCTGATGAAACCATAAACACTGGTATTAAGTACATTAACATGCTTATCTGCACGTAAACAGACTGCTGAATTTTCCATCACTGACATTACATCACAACCTTTTTCTTAAACACACGCTCTGCTTCTCCCCTGTGAGGAAGTCTGTCCATTTATTAGATGGTGTTTAGTCATAAGGTGATAAACTCTAAAGCTCAGGGCATGCATTGTGAAGCAGCAGCGTTGTTGTGAAAAACCGAAGACTCACTCACCTGATGAAGACAAGGCCAGCTGCAAAGACCAGAGAAAAACATGGATTAATAATCACAATGGCTCCCTACTGTCAAAATACCAGCAGTTTACTTAAATAATATCACTCCTGGGTAAAATTCATATGCAGAGTTGTCTTAACAGAAATATTAGGCGTGCGAGTGGTTAGATTATTTTCATGTAGCACGTGGGACCATAGCACCTTGCCAAAAAAACCTGTTTCAAAGGAAGTGGCTGATTAAAGTCATCCCAGCTCCCTGTTGTCAGAATTAATTGATTCCATCTGTTGTCAGAGTAATTCCTGTTTGCTGACCTATTGCTGCATTGCAGAGACGCCTGGTTATTTAGTGGAAAGCTGAGAACAGTAACACACACGACTACTAAATGGCCTGTTGAGCTATGCAGGTATGAGTTACTGTGAGCCACCCTAAGCCCATGTTTACCGAATCAGATGACCAGAGAAAAGGTTTCAGGTCCAAACAAGCACCTGAGACATTTCCATCCAAGACAAAAAAAAAACAAAACAGAAATAAATATCTAGGAGCTACAGAGATGGTGCGCAGATGGCTGTAAGGGTCCTCATTACTGACAAGTCAACAACTTTCTGGGTCAAACAACTGCAATAAGAGCTCTGTTGGAAAGCAAATGAACCATTTCATCCACAGAACAGTCCAGCACCAGAGAGAGATGGGAAACGATATGAAACCAGATCAGCCAGGAGTTACCAACAGCCCCCTTAATGAGCTAACATTAACCGCCATGTCGGCCATAACCTTACCTAAAGTAAGGTCAGGAGGTGGAGCATGAGTGGAGGACTCTCCTTGCTTATAGGAATTATCCTGCTTGGATCATTGGGCTTTTCTGAACAAGTCCAAAATATCAACCTTGAGCAGTATAAACATCTTGCAGTCGCTTATCTTTATCCTGACTGACATGTCTGGAGAAAGACTCATTTATTGATGAGAGGAGCATCACCTTTCCTAAAATACACACATGTTCCTCATTAAACAGCATAAAGTAATGTACACCCAACCAGCACAGCAGCATTTAATAGGCTCAGACTGCATTTTACTCTATATCTTTTGTTCTTTGACACCAAAATCTTTTAAATCAAAGATTCTTCTGTGGATGAAGTTACAATAAAAGCCTTAGAGCTTCCACAGAAACAGGTAGGGCTGGTTTATTCCTACTTTCTGACCCACCAATCATTCAGACAGAGTAATCCACGCTGCCTCAAGTATGCTAATAAACAAACCGAAAGTGAAGTATATGGAAAATCCTAACCTTGTGTCAATGGGCAGAGCTTCCAAACACACACACACACACACACACGTATAAAACAGCTCAGCGTGTACAGGATTCAGACAAACATCCCTGTGGACACAAAAGGCTCAAAGTGATCACCACAGCCCATTCAACTATGAATAAGCATGTGAAGCAGACCTGAATACATTTTAAACATCTATATAAGAGGCAGTGCAGCTTGTCTGTGAAAGTGCAGCACATTTTTCATGCGACCCGTATGAAATCTAATCGGTCTTGTTTTAGAACATCAAAACGTCCCGTTTCCTGATGCGCAGAAAGGTCTTTTGCAGGAACTACACTCAAACAAGTGAGGGTTTCAGTGGTTGGCATAAAACAATGTAACACTTAAAAATATGCTTAAATGTTGATGAAATTGTCTTCACATAAAATAAATTGCCTATTTTTTAAAAATGTATGAAAAGGATATTAAACCGGGGGGTTTATATCTGCTAGTTCTGTGTTCGGCACGTCCTCCAGAGATGAGGCGTTAGTAAGGAGTTTTCTTATTCCTACGTCAGTTCTTTCTTTACATGGGATGAATTACAAATATTGTCCTTTTTTAAATTAAATATATTACCGTGGAGAAAAGAATGAGTAAGAAAAGAGACCAGATTTATAAATCAGCCTGTAAACCAATAAATACCAACAAAGCATTTTGAGAAAACTCACTTTTGGCATCAAAGACAGTAGCAGAGGTGATGACAGCAAAGCCCTGACTAATAAATATGCTTTATTTGAACTGATTCATCAATTAGGGTTTTAAAAACATCTAAACAAAAACAAAACAGAGTGGCTATTTTAGTTTCTCACTACTCAAAGATATCATATTTTCAAAGTTTTATTAAAGACATAGGAACAGAGTTATACTAAGGTCCAAGTTTAAACGACGTTGATCCTAAATCTATCAGAGGAAACTCAACTGGGACCTAATATTGGAAAAATGTCTCATCTTGTACGATTTATAAATCCTGCATACACACCTAAATCCGTTCCAAACGAGCATCTTACAAAGGGAGCTGCTGACAGACTGGTGTGCTCTGCAACAATCCTCATCTCTCTGGATCTACAGAGCATCTCCTCCATGTTTAATAAACCTCATTTCTGTTCCGACAGCTGGATGAAGCCACTGTTTTTATCCAGCTCTGTGCTCACATTTAGGAGGAAAACCAGCTTCCTGCAGCTTCTGTGTAGAAACAGTTTGCTGCCATTATTTAATCTCATTTATTTACTATTTAATGACATGTTTATACGTAAACAGTTTAATGACAGACTGTGTGTTGCCATGCAGGCCCGACGTTTCCTCTTTAAAAGAAAAAAGCAACTGGATTTGATTTTAGATAATTAGGTTCAAATTAAATCTGAAAATGACTGAAAAACACTTGAATCTCGGCTTCTTTTTCAGAGATTCGCTGATTAAAAACCAAGCTTGTGGTTTATTCCCATCAGCTCTTCTCTGTGTTTAAATATAACTTAAGCTTACATCCAGTCTGTTTTGGCTGTTTGATGGTGATATGTTAAGTTTGCTGTTTAAATATTTTTGTTTTGGCAAAATGTATAGAAAATGCATGGATACTGAGACAAGAAGTTCAGTTTCCTGTTAGTTAAAGGGAGATAATTAATAATGTGTATAATTGTTTGGCACAATCTTCCATGTAAATGCTGAGAGTGTCATATAAGCCTGTATGGGCTGTGCACATCTGTGCATGACACTTACATACAAATAATCTAATCTAATCCTGGGAGAGAGAAAGAGTTGCACAGTAGCCTGTATGGGGGAGATCTCTCTTTAGCCCACTGTAAAACTGTCACATGCTCATTAACCTCGAAGTATTACAGTCTCCATCGCATAAATCATCCCTCTGGAGTCTGCGTGGCCAACTGGCAGAGCTGCTTTCTTCATTTCCTTTAGAAAGAGTATGCTTATATAAAAAAGATGCTTTACTTTCTCAAATATTATTTAAATTCCACCTAAAAAATCTCCTGAGAAATGAGAAAAATCACCAGTCTGTGATGTTAGAAAGCAAACCAGTGACTGTTTTTACAACTTTAATATTTACTTTTTAGAAGCATTTGTTTGATTAGTGGATCCCAAATGGGCTCTAAGTAACTTTGTCCACATTATTTAGCACCAAGCAAACGCAGCATATGAACATGCGTGTTATTCTCTGAGGAAGAGGATAAATGCAGCACTGCAGCAAGTTTAATCTGATGTTGCAGCAGGTGAGCTGACGGCAAAACCAGTCCACCTTGCTAATGGTTTCATCACACAGCACGTGACCACTGGGACCAAGGGACAATTGTAACATAGCAACCAGATTACATCAGCACATAACACGGGAGCTTTTAACACATGACTGGGTCTAAAACTGCTTTAGGAGAAAAGCATTCTGGTCTGGTATCAGATCCCAGTTGCACTATGTTCCAGTATTATTTCCTGTATGTAATTTTAGGTCTTTTAGCAAAAAATTAAAAAAGACAAGTAAAAATGACTGCCATCTTCATGCAAAGTTAAGCATCTTGTGTGCTTTAGGACTTAATTATCCAATCTCATTAGTGTTAAAACAACCTAAAGGTACTTTCCCCTGCAGCTCCAGCACCATATGACATTATTCTTATACATTGCATATTTTAGATTTTAACTAAAATGTAGCTGCAGTTTTAAAGCATTTGACTTGCAGATGAAAAACAAACTCATAAACCATCCACCTGACCACTAACTGTCTTTTTATTAGGGATATAAATTTATTTATTTATCTGTTAACTTAGGTTTAAGGAGGCACTCATCAGGTCAGACCTGAACCCTGAGACTGGGCTGTTGTTGTTATACACCCATACTAAATGACATGATGGAGTAGAGGAGATAACGACTCCAATGCCATATTCAAATCCATCCTTTTGTTTCCAAAACACATGCAGATGGCCATCATTTCAAACTACAACCATGCGCTCAAACTTCCTAAGGGAAATGATATCCTTTCTGCTACTGTTGTGACTTTTACCTCTTCATAATGTCCTTAAGGTTGACCCAAATCCGTCTCACTTACTTGGCCCTAATCTCACATTAACCTCAGCTTGTGAGCCAACGGTGACAACTCATGAATGAGGAGCATGTGCACATTTCAAAACACGTGGTTTGAAGGTCGAGGCTTTGCACAAGTTTTGATCTGGTCAGGTTAGAAGAAAGTACTAGAATCACAGATCATGGCATCCTTTACTTTGTTGAAACTGAGGCTATTGATCATGGTTAAATCTATCAAATACCTGCTGATATTTGATGAAAAAAATTTATTTTTTTAAGTGACCAGGACCAAAACACTGATTTTAAAATGATATTAAACTGGAAAATGCAAGAAAGTTGAATGGATATTTTGTCTTGAGAAGGGAGTGACATGTTTGGACGTTGTTGCTTTGAATAGTTAAGCAGAAATTTATCTGAAAGCTGTCAATGATCAGCAAGCAGTTTTAACAGGAGTTAATATGTTACAGAGGGGTAGAGATGGGGGGGGGGGGGCACTTACAGCCACATAAGAATACAGCATGGCCCACTTCATATCTGAGCTGACCACATATGTAGAATTTAAATGAGCTGTTCAATAAACGTTTATAAACAGGAGTTTATGTGAACATGCTCAGAATGGACAGCTAAAAAAATGACCGCCATCGCTGCTTCATGCTTTCTCCTACAGACTGATTAACGGGGCGCCGTGGGGCGTGACACTGCCGTCAACACTAACTCAAACAGCAGATAAAGAAGGCCGCAAACACGGACTACACTCAGCTCCTGTGGACAGAATTACAACTAACACCTTCACACACCAAAACAAACTCCCTCCAAACCGCTCCGTCTCATACCAGAATAAATGTCCGCACATACTGATGACAGCGTCCCTGGCAGTGTCCAAACAAATGTTACACTCGAAGGTAGCCCGATCTCGCTCCCGTTCACTCTCTCCGCTGCTGCTGCCACCCGGCCCGTCGCGGTCGTTGCTGCTCTCTCCGGAATGATATCCTCCTCTGCTGGCCGGCCCGCCGTCACTCGAGAAGCGGGAATCCGCGGCCGCCATAATTTTAACCGGACAGGTAAATAAAGCAACGAAGAGAACCAACCCACACTGGCCAGCGACGAGCTAACGGTAGCCGTCAGTCTGAACTGCTACTGCCACAGACAGAGGAGAAGCGGCTGTGACTGGTTGCACGAGGACTTCCGTTTCCGGAAAAACAGAAGGCAGGGCAGGGGGCGTGGCGCGCACAACAACAACAACAATAATAACAGTAATAATAAATAAAATAAAATAAAATAAAATACATAATAATAATAAAGAGTTATTACTGTTTTTAAATTGTGTATTATATTAAATTGTTTGATTAATTTTCTTGATATCTTTAAATTTAAATTACTCACGTTTTTTTTTTTTTTATAACAATACTATTTGCCTCTTCTCCATTTTAGTTTGAAGTCACTTCATCTTTTGATGGTTTAAACTATATCATAAATCTTTTATTTTTCACATTATCACAGAGGCGAAAATCTATCTATCTATCTATCTATCTATCTATCTATCTATCTATCTATCTATCTATCTATCTATCTATCTATCTA
>JBAMIG010000018.1:16326076-16351064 GCA_037177335.1 Kiunga ballochi
ATATATCGACATGAAGAAACAACTGCAACTGTGTTCTGCACCTGCTTTTGCACAGAAGCATAGAGTTACCATTAAAATTCATTTAAACATGACTAATTTAAAAACATTTGTAACTTTATTGTGTTAAAATGAGATAGTTTTACTGTAAAAATGTGAAAGGTGACATGTTATAATGTGATAAAGTCCCAATTCAGATGACAGCTCCAGTCTTTTTGCCGTACTTTTTGCCTTTGCTTGTGCAAAAATTGTGAAACCTTGACACAATGCTAAGCAAAGCTGGCTAATTTAAATTCGCAGCTAATATTTTATTTTTCTTCCTTGTTGTGCCTGTGTGGTTTAGAGGAAAATTGTTTATTTTTTTAACAGAGGTTATCGTGGAACTTTTATTCATCTTACTCTATACAATCTTTACAGACTCAGGAATTATAACGTTTTTAAGGCACAGAGCTTCTCCTGTAGAACGCCCTCTGTGGTAAAACCTCTGTGTAAAAGGGCCGAGGCATCTTTTGATAGGAAACGTTAAACAGCGTTTCTCTCGAGCTGGAGTAGAAGCTGCAGCTTCCTTGTTCGCTTTCAGAGTCCCAGTAGCTGACTTCTTGTTCCTCTTCATCTGATTCCTCTTCTTCCTCCTCAGAAAGCTCTTGCTTGAGCTCCTGTATACCAGAGTGAAGCTCCATCAGCTGTCGGATCAAGGCTTGGTCTTGGGAACGCAACTCCATCTGTGCACATAGGACATGTTATTTAACTCTTTTACAGTAAGGAAGGATAAGAAAATGATAAATAGGGGGAAATCACTAAGTGAAATAATTTTTTCCCCTTTTACTTGAAATACTTTAACATAAATCCAACTATATCTTTTTATCAGTGAGAAACAGCAGCCATGACTTCTTTCAGATGCAAATTCATCTTTCTGCTCTTCTATTTTATGTCTTTTTTTCTATATATTTTAAAAAGAGGCTGCCTAATTACCAGCTTTTTTATATGAGAATTTCAGAATTCCAACATCTTTAGAGTCCAAGTTTGTCCAAAAGGATCCAGGAATGTCTTGAACAACAAAATAAAAAAAAAAACTCTCAGCCAATCTGCATTTCTTTTCTGTGTTAATTACAGCAGCAGGCTGAGATGGGGCCGTGGCTCAGAGATGCTGGTTTCATTTCCTTTGTCAATAGTTGGAGGATTGAGAGGTGAAACAGGAACTTTCCTTGTGGTGTGTGCCTGCTGGGCTCCACCTCATTATCCCAAACACCAGTCCTTTTCAAATACTGCGCTGAACACCGCGCATGTGTGTGCAGGTTTATGAGCTCGCTGGCTAAAAAGACTGAACCAAAAGGATTTGTGTATCCAACAAAGCATCCTCTGGCTCCTTTGTTTCATACAGAGTGCCTTCTGTCCTTTTCTAGAAAGCCTGAACAAAGTATCTTAAGAAATCTGTTTTATTGACATTTTTTTAAAACATAGTTTTAGGAAAAAGTGGAAATCCTAGCATCTGTTAAAGAATCAACAAACTGCTGCTGATTATGATCATGTAACATAATAAAGAACAGCAACACAACCCTTAACGTGTTTTCTTTTCAAAGGGCAAAAATAAATGTCAGGGTTTGAACAAAAACATGAATGATGGTCCTTATGGACAGAGTTTAAACTTTTACTGCTCAATTTAATTTATGGATGAAACTCATTGCAATTCAAAAGCTGCTAAATGGACTTTGAGGGTCATTTTAAATATGAAAGGTCCAGATAATAACCTGAAAACATGCCTTAAACAGAGGTACTATTTTACTGATTTTAAATACAATGCAGAGATTCAGCTGTTTTCACTGTTGCACTATCCAAGCATTACTAGACAAGGAAGTTTCTGGTTTTACTGCCTGCTTTTGTCCAATTCCTGCTCAGACACGTGTTTCTTCATCTCTGTATGCTCAGCACACTGGGTTACCATGACGAGCTGTCTGAGTGAATGCACTAAATGCCAAGTGATAGATTAGGTTGTAACAATGAGACTTACACAGTTGTTCACGGACACACATATTAAACTTTTTTTTAGTTGGTGAACAAAAAAATGCCAATTTGATATATGAAGGCTCGGGCCTCAGACACAGAACATTCAGTTACTAAGTTTGTTCTGTTGTTTCAGCTTTAAAGACTCAAAAGCTTTTAGGCTTGAAAGAAGCTGCAAAAACTGAGATGTAGAAGATTCTGCAGGTTAGGCATAAAGTTGAATTATAAAGCAATGTTATTTCTTTTATAAACCTGAAACTGTCTGTCTGGTATGCATGGTAAAATAAAATAAAATAAAATAAAATAAAAACAATAGATAATATGAATAACATTTTTCATTTAACAGTTTTGTTAAATCCGGTAACAGCAAACAAAACATACTTTTATTGTAGATTTGAGTAAAAGATACAATCTATATTGCCTTATTTAGCATGTTATCTATTCTAAAACTCGGCATTTAACTCCTATGATAAGCTTTAACAATCATTTAAGCTCCATAAAACAGTTTTTCATGGAAAGATTACCTCTCTATCAATCTGAACCATTATTTTAGCTCCATCCACCAAACCCTCTACATCACAGCTTTGTAGGCAAACAAACTTCCACACATTTAAGACAAATCTATTTCTGCTTGAGAAAAAAGACCAAACTTAAAGCAAACATACAATCTATTTATATTGCACATATTTTTTTTAACAAATTAACTTACTCAACTTTTCATCAAGCGAGGCCAGCAATGAACCCACATTTCACTTAATATTTTCACAATAATATTATGAAATTAAAAGTGAATGTGAAGCAAAATCACTGTAACCATCCCTCTTAGAGATCCTTCCTCAGAATTGCACTACTTACAGGCAACATCTCCTGTATAGTGTAAGATGTGTTAATAATAATGTGTTAATAATTATTTTTTAATACAATATAATAATAACAGTAACTAATCATTAGAAAATCAATTAATAACTACAATAAATACTGGTTTATCCTTAGTTATCCTCCATTGTAATTAAACCTCTTTCTGACCATTACCAGGTTTTCCATTAACATCCCTTAATACACACACACGCACACACACACACACATGTACAAACACATCACATTTTATTTTTATATCAACATTGTTAATGTTCTGTTTAAACTCAGGGATTTATTGCAGTCTGTCACATTAAAAACCACATATGTGTGTCTGAGTTTATGCTGCTAATTTATTGTTTTAATGCAAAATGACCAGTTCCACTGTGTTTATCTCTAAGATCCAAGTTTCTTTTTAGTTGCATTAGACAATAATTTGCACACACATCATCATGCAAATAAACAAAGAAACACTGTATGTTGTGAAAGTTGTACATTTGTAGTAAAGACATAAATTATATATTGTTTAATTACAACATGGCATAAATCGGCTGGACTCTGAAGGTTTAATTCTCTTTACAATCATTGTATGAACTCATAAAAAAGTCAGTAAAAAGAAATTCAAGTACAATCTCCTTCACATTTCCACATTTACATTATTTTCCCCCTCTTTTATAAGGACACACTTCATCGTCGTCTTACCAGCTCCCTTCGCAGCCAAGCCAGTGCGCTCTCTATGTCCAATTTGCTGCCTTCCCCTGCAGCTGTGCAGCCCTCTCTGAGGGGGTCATTCTGCATCTGAGGGTCTCTCCATGCACTCTGTCCTGCAGGTTTACTGTCGTCAAAGGTGGACGTCTTGCAGGAGAAGTCCCGCAGTCTGGTTAGAACCACTTCCATCCTTCAATATGAAAGAACTCCTCAGTTCTTCTCAGTGGCTTTTTTTTCTCTACACCTTCTGGTGAAACTTGTGCGATCTCAGCTGTAGTGCAGCTGTACACAGCTTTGTCTGAGCTCTATGTCTTCTCTTATGAGCTCTCAAGCAGCTCTAAATGCTTACAGGGAACTTACCCTCTCCTCTTCTTTAATACACTCTCCTAGGCCCCCTACCTCTTCGCTGTCTCCCTTTCCTTGTTTCTCTGTTGGGCATTATCCCCCAACTTCTTGGCAAACTGAGTGGAATGCTGTCACCGGTCTGGTGAATGTGATGGAGCAGGCATGACGTCAGTGCATTGTCCAGATGCCTAACTTGGAGTTGTTTACCACTTTATGAGACATGCGCATGCAGTAGTGATTACAAGAGGACAGGAGGAGGTTTGCGGTTGCCATGACAACAGCAGTTGTGTATCTTTGATAAAAGGAGGTTTTTATAGGGCTCCGTTCTGTTGTTCTGTAAACTGAAAGATGATGCCAGGACCAAGTAAATGCGTCCTGCATGCTGTGCTCTCATGGACCTGGTGACTGATCCACAGAACAGTGTGAACAGCCATGTGTAACTAACTGTTGCCGTGCCATTTTCTCCTCACTCTGCAGCCCCTAGCAACCCACTGCTCCTCTATTCATATGTTTAGGAGCAATACTAGCTTACTTTCATGGTGTCTGAAAGAAGGTATGGACGGAAATAACCACAGCAAAACTATTTTTAGAGTCAAACTGACTCCACTTTTAGACATCTTTAGAAAAACAGACGTCACTACTTCCAACAGGGATGAAAAAGACTCCCTTCAAAGCTCTTTGTGTTATTTTCTAAATGTTCTTAAAAAGACCAAAGCGCTGACACAACAGGGCTTCCGTCACCACTAACAGCAGTGGAGAAGGACACTTATGCTAGTTAAAATAAAGGCATGTGTGTTCTATATATTGTGGAAATAAATGGTATTATTTTATGTATAGCCTATGTTAATGCCTTTATGGACAAGAAAATGTTTGTGGCTCACATGCTCATATATATATAAGAAAATATTCTTACATTTTGACATAAAAGTGAAAGCAGATCTTCATATATATCTTTCAAAAACATCTATAACAAAATCCAGAGGGCTGAATTTCCTGGAGACAACCATGGATCGAGTTGTGCAGAGGATTAAGTGAAAAGTCACAAAGCTGCTATGTGTTGCAAACTAAACTGATGAAATAAAGTACTGTCAGAGGGTTCTTTAGCTCTGCTGTAATACAAACCTAAACTGGAGACCATTCCTGTCAATAGCAAAAGCTTTATAAAGGCTTTAGAAAGTAGCCTATTGACCGCATTCAGATCATGACATGGAAAGTTTCAAATAATCTCCAGTCATTTTTTTTTCTCAACAAGTTGAACAGTGTGACGAGCCATCTCTCCTACCATATTGTCCCAGCTTCAACTGATTGCTTCATGACCTGTTGTAAATGACTAATTGTCGACACCATGTGGCGCATATTGATGGCATGAGTTCAGATTTGGAAACTGCCAGTGGTGACCATTTTTCTTTTCTCATCAGGCAAAGCAGATTGAAAAAAAGTTTTATAAGAACTTTAACCTTTTCTGGTCAAGTCTTGCACCTTTAACAAACAAGAACATAGGAGTGGATTTCATTCAAAACCCGGTGCACACATTGCCGTGTGATTGCACACGTGCGATTAGCGCACGGCACCTCCGCTCGATTGCGTAATTACACCGTGCCGGCTGGCCAAGGGGTGGGTGGGTCTGGAAGTTGTGCCGATGCTGAAGTCAACCTCACAATCAATAAATTAATAACACACAAGACGATGTAGGTCTACTCCTGTGGATACAAGAAGCGCTTTCCCACATATTTTGTTTAAGTGGCCTCTCTGACACTCAAATGATGCGTTTACGTTTCCATATTTTCCTTTCATGCACCAACACCTCTTCTCTTTTCTTCCCTCGGGCCTGATGCACTTCAGACGGCTTTGTGTTTGCACACGGTGCAAACAGCGTGAAGTCACAAGGCTGCGGCAAATATTTCGCTGTGTGTAGTCTGCGCTGGTTTATGGAAAACCGAGCGGCATTCGGGACGCTTTGTTAACGGAGACCACCACACTTAAACAAGGCCGCGCAGAGTTTTATAGCCTATGTGGAGAAGCAAAACTTTTGTAATTATTAGGATCTCTGCATGTTATTATTACAGACTGGACACTCACAACCACACACATACAAAACAATTGGGATTTTGTTTTTCTGGATTGGTGGTATTCTTGAGGACATCAGTCATGTTCAAAAATAGGAACCCAGAGAAATTTCACCTGGTGACAGAAAAGAAGAACGCATACACCTCAGCAGGAAGGTAAAGTTTTATTTTTATTCATCCATCCATCCATTTTCTACCGCTTTGTTCCTAGTTGTATTTTTATTTCTATTTAATTATTTAGAACTTAAAACTAAGACAAAAGAACATTTTTTATTTTTTAAGTGTTTGCAGGATTAAAACATAAGGTTTCTTTAATGTAGTTTTAAACAAACAAAAAATTGAATGTTTTCCAAGTTTTGCTCACGTTCCTTGAAAACCTGGCTTTCCACACGGGACTGCTCTCTGATGGGATTAGCTGTGCGCAAATATGCATTTTATCTGCCTGATTTTGCACGTTTCACATCTGATTGCGCCTTTTCTAAAACTGCAAGTTTCAGGGAGGTGTGCAAGAGGACTGGGATGAGTCATTTCCATGCATTCATCTATTTATGCCTGGAAACTTTCTAGTTATACGTCTTTTAAAAAACGTATTGTAAAAATGTACGAGATTTCGATGAGCAAACAAGATTTTGTCCTTAATATAACAACACTAACATGCAAACAGTGTTTTCCAAATATCCTCTCTTATTAGGATGTCATACGAAATTCCTGATGCCAAATCAGGGAGCATATAAGAACTTACTTATTCAGAAATGGTATGAATTTGGATGAAAATAGTTATAACAGAAGTGTTTGTCTAATACAGAAAGCAAAGCCAAAAAAGCTTCATCCTGCATTTTTGGCTCAAAAACCTAAAAGCAACAATCACAAAAAACTGGCTTTGAGCCCAATAGATCAGTGTCTCTTCCTCAGTGTTTTCAGTTCCTTTTTCTAAGACAGAAGCTTGTTTTACCATGCTTAACATGTTCAGACCACAGGAAGTAGTCAAAACATGTTAAGCAGGTAAACAAGCTTAAAAACCAAAGGACCTTAAAATCATTCAACTGAAGATGAACTTTTACCAAAGATTATGTAAATTCTGCCCCATATGATCAAAAATGTAGTATTGTTGATTCCAGACTTCATATGCTGCATTTGAGGTTTATCTATGTTAAACCTTCAATCCTGGTCCAGCTGCCCTACATGTTTAGAGGTAACCGGCTTAAACACACCTGAATAAAACGAGGAGTCTAATGGACTTGAAGGGAATTTGGTAAGGAAGTTCATTAACTTTAATGAGGCGTGTTGGATAATAAATGTATCTGAAACATGCAGGACAGTAAGTGCTGACATCTGGATGGATAAAAAATTTAAAGACTAAATATTTAACTTATGCTATTGAGGTGTAACCTGTCTGGCCCCTCAGGGCACTTTTCTGGTCCTGCCCTTGAAGGATGTGTGATGCACTTTGATAGGAAAAGTTTTTGTATTTAAACAGCTGGCACAATGAAGTATGACTCCAGTCTTCCAGTGTTCCAGTCCTGTGCTGCTGCAACACACCTGGTTAAAATCATGAGTAATTCACAGATTTGTGTCAAGTTTAACGTCAAACACTGCAAAAGTCTCCTAATTAGGTCTGGTGTGTTGCAGTAGAGAAACTTGCAGGACTCATTGATCACAATTGCTTACATCTGCTGTAATTCACTTTCTGCCACCCTGATGTCTGTTGTCTTACTGCTCTATCTATTCACTTATTTCATTGATAACCAGGACCAGAACTGTGTATCTGCTCTCCTGTAACCTTTAGAGGCCTCTTTTCTCCAGCACACCTAGATGGGACAGGTAGCTTGTTACTGGGCTCCTGCAGAGCTGAATGATGGGTGTATGAGGAAATTCAGCCATTTAATTCAGGTGATAGAGAAGGGATGCATCTAAAAGTGCAGAGAACATGAAATGGTGGTGCATGTGTGTGTGTATTTAATATTTAAAATAAAAAAAAGTTATTAATTGAGCTCAGTATCAGTAACTGTGTTGCAGCACACAGATAAGACATGACAGAAGCTTAAGGAGAATAAACCCCACAGAGCTTACACACATTTGGTCACACACATTGCCAGCATAATAATATAATGCTCTTTCCTGCTTGAGTTCATCTTGGTGTGGATTTGACTAAAGGGGCTCGGTGCATTTTGGGAGCAGGGGAAAGATAGCATCCAACACAGATGGCATAATTTAGCTCAGTGCTTTTTGGGACATGCCAGATCTGTCTCCTATCTCCTGAAAGTACTAGAGGCCAAAAAAGCCATGTGAATAAAAGCAGGAATAGCTTTTCTCTGTTAGTGGGCTCTCTGCAACACAGGTCTTCAACCACAGCATAAATCTAATGGGATCTCTTTTGGGAAAAGGTGTCTGCTCAGAAGCCAATGCTTGTTTTCACAAAGAGGACCTATGTGTTATGTGAACATGCACAACACAAAGTGCAGTTTGCATTCTTTGAAGACATCCCAATCCCTGCCAGGGGAGTCTTTTCGATGCATCTCACATACAGCCTTGCGAGGGTTCACCTTACAAAGCTGAACATGTCTCACCAAGAGTCCTGAAGTCATGTACAGATCAGCTGGCAGAGGTGTACACAGATAATTTTGATGTCTCCATCTCACAGGAAACCCTTCTTAAGACCTTTTTAAGTACTCTGTTGCTGTACTGGTCCTTAGAAAACAAACAACCATGAAGTGCCAGAAAACTTGCTCGTGATCTACAATAATATCAGTATCCATGAAACGGTGGATCCATCCATCCATCCATCCATCCATCCATCCATCCATCCATCCATCCATTATCTACCGGTTTGTCCCTAACGGGGTTGTGGGAAATGGTGGATCCCTTCAGAATATTTACAGCTCCAACAGATCTGTTGATGGTACTGTAGGTAATCTAAGCCACATGGGTTAAAACAAGAACATTATAAACCTGCAGGTCAGCGGCCTTTGAGGACCAACTTTGGATCTTTGCATCCAGGTCCAATGTAAATGACACTAAAAACAGATGATAAAACAGGACTATGGAAAACACCCATTGCAAAATAAAGTGCTGCAGGCAAAACCATTAGCAATTAAGGAAAGGCAAATATATTTATTTAGCACGCACGGAGGGCAACCCAATGTACAGCACATTATCAAAAGAAACGGATGAGAGAACAGGATGTTTGCACAACATAAACACAATTTCAAATAGATAGTTAAATTACTGTTGGCACCATCTTTATACAGGTGCTGTTGTCAATAATATGAAGTTAACATAAATTGTTGTATAACTTCTTATGTAATATCTGCGTGCTGGAGTTTAATTGGTGAAATGTGTTGCAGGGGTGTAGAGAAGCTTTTAAAGATGGCTGAACATTGCTTATTATAAACTTCTGCATCCACAATGGTGTCTTATCCTATCCGAGGCATCAAACTGTGCGTGCAGACTGTGGATGAATCAGCTGTGGTTTCCATGGGTGTGGTCATTAAATAAAACACAAAAAGAAAATTTCACATATTTGGAAGTTGTTCTGTTTGTGTTGATTGTTCTACAAAACACACATTTTTAGAATATTTGCAGATCACAAAAACATTTTTTCATGTCATCTATTTAAATAATCATTAATCTGATGCAATAAAGATGAGAAAATGCTCATTTAAGCTTGTTTTCTTGTCCAATTGTATGCTTGCTTTCCTTGAAGCTGCCTTGTTATACGTTGAAATTCTCAATACAGAGAAGTATTCAGTTCAGTTCAGTAAATGTTTCACTTTATAATAACCTCTAAAAGCTGAAAATACAAAAGACTGGTTTGTTTCATTCTCATCAGAAGAGAAAGTCCAAAGTCATTCCTACTCTTTGTTTTTTCTGCAATAACGCTGCCATCTGATTTGCAGCGTGCCAAACCATGAAGATCTTCAGAAGGATGCGACCAGCGGCGTCAAGCATTGCCATGACAACAGCCATGCACGGGAGGACCGAGAGATGGAGAAAAAAGTTGCCAGGAGGAGGTTGTACGTGGTTTCTGTTGTCTGTCTGCTTTTCATGGTTGGTGAAATTGTTGGTGAGTTTTTCAGCTGCTTTTTTTTGTCCCTAAATATTTATTAATATAATATTTTATCAGTTAAGATGTTTTTATGCTGTCATGCCTGCCTGATCAGATGATTCCACATTGTCATACCTGCTTTTTCCTCTTTTTACCTACATTCTTTCACTTCCTCTCTCTGTTCTTTTTCCTTTTCCTGTTTTCCTGTTACCCTACTCTTGCTGTAGTTCTACTCTGCTTCATCACCAGTTTCATCAAAGCCCACATTTTATCCAAAATGACAAATGCTTGTTTGAGAAATTAAATGATTAAGCCATTAATTACCATAGATATTTCCCCTGATTTATATCAGTTTGTTTCTCCTTTCCGCAGGAGGTTATTTGGCAGGAAGCCTTGCTGTGATGACGGACGCTGCTCACCTGCTGACAGACTTAACCAGCTTCATCATCAGCTTGTTTTCCCTCTGGCTGTCATCAAAACCTGCCACACAGAAGCTCAGCTATGGCTGGCACCGTGCAGGTACTGACTTATGTGATGGATGATGTTGAAAAAAAGCCTTTAAAAAAAAAAAAAAAAAAATTAAGCTTACATTATTATTTCCAAGACATTAAGATGTGGTGTGATGCAAAATAGATGCAAGATTTGCAGTTTGCATTTTGAGTTGCAACAGTTTGTATGTTTGTTTTTATATCAGCCTCCCTGATGATGTAGACAAGCATTAGTGTACAAAACGCAAAGGATTTGTTTACCTTTTATGGCGCAGTTAATACTGGGAAAAAATATCGGAACAAAAAGATTCAGCATATCTATCAGACAATGTATTTATTAGAGAATACCTTATCTCAGCAAGACAATGGTAAAAATATTTTTCCTCACATGAGAGAGGCAGCAAATCTAAACAAACTGTCTTTATGTTTATGCAATGATTATTTTCCTCATCATCCTCGGTATGTGTTGGACTTCTTTTATTTTCTCATTTTGTCTCATGCATGCAGAGATCCTGGGTGCGCTCCTGTCAGTTTTTACCATCTGGCTGGTTACTGGTGTGCTGGTTTATCTGGCCGTGGAACGCCTTGTCAACGACGACTACACCATTGAAGGAAACATCATGCTTATTACTTCTGGCTGCGCAGTGGTGGCAAACATTATGCAAGTAAAACACACACTTTTACCATTTATACAGATATATTCAGTGCAGCTCGATGAATATTTATGGCTTTATGCATTTAAGCCATTCTGCTGAGGAGGGCCGCACTCTTCATGGAAATAGGAGTTTTAATGGACTCACAGAAGAAGCCGATGTATTTCGACATTAAAAAATGTCCCTTCTCTCAACAGCATGGCAGTCACTCTGCATCAGTCTGGCCACGGGCACAGTCACGGTGGGCTCAGCTCTCATGGGCACGGACATAGCCACGACCACAAGAAAGGAACAAAAGAGAATCGGATGCCAAACGGCATCCAGTCAAAGGATGAGTGCTTAGACATGGAGCAAAACCCGGCAAATAAAGGTACGATCCATATATGATTTAAGATAATACAAAATATAAAAGCTACTGTGCTGATGTCTACGGTTTTCCTGATACTAGGTGGGAGGGCTCAGCAGGCTAATGCAAGTGTGCGCGCAGCGTTTGTACATGTGATGGGAGATCTGCTCCAGAGTGTCAGCGTGCTCGTCAGTGCAATCATCATCTTCTTTAAGGTAACACGTTTGTTTCCATTTTTATATATAGACTTAGCCCCTTTAAACCTATGAGAGGAGGGAATGTAGAGAAGCTCAGAAGGAAATCAAGGTCATGTTGGGGTCTTTGACAGCAGGAACCATTTTCCATCATTGTAAATGAACTTATCAGTGATTGATAACTAAAGTGATGATTTTAAGTCTTTATACGTAGGTTCTGCTCACAATGCCTCTATTTAATGTGCTGGATTTTTAAAGCTTTTTATGGATCATATTCTCATTAACCACATACAAAGTTGAAGACTGACAAACACTTTTTCCCCAGGCGATCATCACTGTCAAATCACAAGCGTCTCTTTTGCAAGACATGATTAATCTTTGTCCTGTGTTCTTGTAATGAGGAGCAGTTTGCTTCTTTCCTGACAAACCATGCAGACATATCTGCTGGGCTACTGAGTTACTATGCACTTGTCAGTCTTCAATAGTTTAATTCAAGATAATAAGTTTGGAAAACTGTACAATTTTCATTAACGTATAAAATACAATTAAACTTTTAATGAGTTAAGCATGTTTTCTGCACATTTGCATTATTTTCTATCCAGCCAGAATATAAGGTCGCTGACCCCATCTGCACCTTTCTGTTCTCCATCCTGGTTTTGTGCACCACCATCACCATCATGAGAGACATCCTTCTTGTCCTGATGGAGGGTGAGCTTTGATTTACTGGACCAACACTCCAAGCAGGAGTAATTCTCACAGTCTCTCACTTATTAGCCGTTTCTCGCCTGCTCTTTTATGTCTCAGGCAGCCCGTCTAGCGTGAAGTATAATGAAGTCCGAGATGGTTTGTTGGCAGTAAATGGCGTCACAGCTGTCCATAATCTTCACATCTGGGCCCTCACCATGAACCAGGCTGTGCTGTCTGCACATGTAGCCATAGGTAAGAACAAAAAACATTACACATAAAACACGTTGTGAATGAAACACACCAGGACTGTACATGTTCATACAATGTGGAACCTAGAAAGGGGTGGAAATCTCCTTCCATGCTGAAAGTGGAGAAGTTTATGTATCATAGGATGGACAGATAAACTGGGTCTTCATCAGCAGTAATGAGGACACACCATTGTGTGAGGTGAGAAAGCAAAGTGCACATGGTCATTGGAAGTGGGCAGTGACAGAGAATGAGATTCCTTGTATCAGCAACTGAAAAATAAGTTTCCTTTGGACAGTGGCTGGGTGAGAAGCTTTTTGTCTGCAGGGAGCTTGGATATAGAAAGGAGTCAGCTGAGGTGGCTCGGGCATCTGATGATTCCTTAGTGCCTTGTTTGGAGCTTTTTCCAGCTTCACTCTAGCAAGGTCACCAGCAGTCCATTGCATAATTCTGGATGAGTGTTTTTCAAACTTTTTCAGTCCAAGGACCATTTAATCTTTACAACAAAAATTCACAGACCACCTGACTCTAAACAGCCCAGGAACATTATTCCAATATAAACCATTCACAAATTTACAACATAGAAAGCAGTTTTTACAATATTTTTACTGTAAAATTTGTTATTTTATTTTTCTCTTCTTTAAGTGACTTTGTCCTAAGCCACCTCTCCATAGTTATTTGGATATAAGATGGGTTTGGTATAGCAAAACTTGAGTGTTGACAACATTTCCAGTTAATTCAAATGAATTGAGGATTGTTATGTTGTTCACCTTGTGGACCACCAGGGGGCGCTTGCGGACCACTAGTGGTATTCAGAGGGAATTCAGACAATAAAACATGCAGGCCTTTAAACTGTGGGTGGCAGCTGGAGTATCCTAAGGTAATCCATGCTCAGGAAGAACATGCATAAGTCATACTGAAAGACCTGGTTTGAACCCCATGAAGCCAGGCTTCAAACGAGGAACGTTTGTGTAGTCGGCTGATGGTGCCAACCACCACACAACTGTGCAGAAATAATCAGTTTAAAAATTGTTTTAAGCCTGTGTGTTTCTTAATTAAATTCAGCTTCATATATATTGCCCCAGTTCAAAACAGGGTCATCTCAGGGCAATTTACAGACATCCATTTGAGACAATTCACAATAAATAGCCTATCAATGGAAAACCTGTTAGACTCTCCTTAAAAGGATTCTGTCTCATGAAGCCACACTGGGAGCTGGTTCCATAACAGATGGATCTGATGGCCAATGGATCCACAAACTGCAATCTGAGAGCTTTGTGTGGAACACATGGAGCTATGAGATCTTTGATACACAACGGCACTTGGTCGTGAAGTGCTTCATACAAGAGGAGAATTTTAAACTCTATAAACTAAATTTAACAGGTAGCCAATGAGAAGAGGCTAAAACCGGAGAAATAAGATTTCTATTGCTTGTTCTTATCAGAACCCTCACTTGAGACATTTCAGGGCATTGTTGGGACAACCCTTAAATACTTTATGATGATTAGGTCTTAGTTTCAGCTCAAATAAGATACCAAAAGATGACTAATATATTTTACTTCTATCTCCTTCTCAGATGATACAGTTGATGCTCAGGCTGTTTTGAGAGAAATGACACAGGCTTGTTTTTCCTCCTACAACTTTCACTCAGTTACGATTCAAATGGAGCTGGAGGCCGACCTGAGGCCCGGATGCACGCTGTGTGAAAACCCCAAGAATTAGACCTGCTGGGATTCCTAGCAAAACAAGATCCAGCTGTTCTAGCATCTGGCAACGATGCTGGAACTCCTGGATTTTCTTTTTTTGTAAAATTTGTGCCGGTGAACTTATTTAAAAACTTTAAATAAATTAGGGAAGGGTATGAAAGGTTTTAGTTGAGATCTGAGGACCCTGGAGTTTTATCCTAAACGGCTGTTTTCATTGATTTCTTTTTAAATGCTATGGAATAAAAAAGTTTCCCTTTTGTTAAACTCTTTTTTCCTTTCTGAAATACAAGTTATGTTTATTATATATGATTAATATTGAGTTACTGCAAGGTTGCATCTTTATCCACCATAATGAAAAGAGATGGAAATAATGGACAACAATCCTGTTAATACAATGTTTCTATGGAAATCTTGGGTCCTGATCGTGTTTTACTTATCTAGAAAAAGCCAAAAGGCATTGATCAAAGTTCTGACATCCCTATCTAATCCAGCATTTGCAAACCTGGGCACACTAGATTTCCTTCTGCAACCTAAAGAGCTAAAAAGGATTTGCTGTAAATATGTCATTCAGACAGAACTATTTGGACACCATGAGAGTCTGAAACACAAGCATTCAGGTTGTTTTGATGTTGTTCCTGATAAGTTTTTACTGATTTTCATTGATTCATTCGGACGCTGCTGAAAGCTGTTTGATGCTGTAGAAACCACAGTTCAGTTGTGAGTAGAGTAACAGGTTGCTTAAATAAAACCAGTTTATTACTAGTTTATGGACTGTTACACTGGATACCTTACACATATTGCATCATGTAGCAATCAAAAATAAAAGTGATTTCCTGACTGCTTTTAACTGATGTAAGTTGCAATGAATTATTGAATAAAATAACTTTTTAAATAAAAAATGTGTTTTGGCGTGCTGCAAAATTCACCACAAATCTGTTGCTGGGCACCAAAAGGAGCCATTCTTATTTATTTTCTAATATGCTTACGTTTTTATTGAGGTAGCAGGAGATTCTGTCATCCTGTCTACATATATTTACTGCTAACTTGACTTTGACCTCCAGCATCATGCTAGAAATTTACTGCAGGTGTCCGGAGCTTCTGGCAGAGTCAGACATCTTAAATAACGGCAGACACACAACCGGCTGGTGCTAATCACACATGGTTTTCATTTTCTTCGTCCTACACAGAAAACAAGTTCACCTTTGAGCCTGGGTTTATGGAAATCTGAAATTTGGCCTGATGAGTTCAAAACTATGTGATTGTGTAATGCAGAGAAGTGGAACTGATGGTGTTTGCATGTTTACTGTGTAACCAAAGTAAATACAGATAAAAACTCAAACATTTACTTTACTATTTGTATCCTTCGTTGCCTTCATAACTGCTCACAGACAGAAGATTTTACAGCAAGTAAAACAAATAAAGTTTTATAACAGATGCCATTTCACACGAGTTATCAGGTAGCCTAAAACCTGAAAGACTGCTTTAGAAGGACGAAGGTTCAGTCACATTTCACGACGTGTGGAGGAATGACTTAATATCACCTTTATGACGACACACTGATGGTATCATTATACATTTTCTCTTGAAAGGGGTTGGGAAAGAGGGAAATAAGAGAAAAATTAAAAAGTGTGTCACAATCCACAATAAACGGAAATGCCAGAATCACAGTTTTACATAAAAATATTAACTTAAAGCCAAATGTTAAGAGTGAGTTTGATAAAACTATGACTCGAGATTCCACTTATTTAAAAAATTTAAAGAGTAATCTAAGAAATGTTCAATAGGTACAGCATTATGAACAAGAACTCTCAAGCCTGCCAAAAGTGCTCTGACCAAGCATGAGGTCAAGACTGAATATTGTTATAATTGTGTTTTATTAACACCGCAGCTGCAGATGCGAGAACTAGAATAAATCAGAAGAGAACAGTGGACTCACCTGGCTTACCAGAAGTCAGGAGCCCTGCTACTACTAACAAAATGTTTTGTGGGAATATGCTCTGTAAGAGTAGATCGCTATCATGTTTACTGAATAATATGAGTAATATTTAAACTGCACAAATGCAATGATGATACTGCCTGATTGCATCTCATGTAAATAAAAGAAATATGATAAGAGAAAGCATAAAACTGATTGTAGTAATATGCGGGATGGTGACTGGGCTACTTTTAAACATATTTATGTTGAAAGCACTATCTTCATTCCCACAGGCTTGCTACCCCCTGATGATTAAACCTTCAGCTGTACCACTAATCTCATTCTTCAGAAGTGAATATGCTGCAAGCAGCTGAATGGTCTTTACATGCTGCTGCCCTCTGAGTAAAGCATTGTAGTCTCTTCTCTCTCCATTTGAACTTTCCCTGGAGGAACCAGATCAGTGCATATTCAATTAAAGCATGACTAATGCACTAGGTGGAAAGATAATCCCTTTTAGTTCCGATACCCCCTGAGCTAATAATTACTACATGGTTTGTGTTTCCTCACACAAGGTATCCAGTCTGTATCACATCCAAGCTTTTGTTGCCTTTAACTTTCTCTCCAGCTCTGTTTCTTTCACTATTTACCTTCATCTGTCTCACTCTCACTGTTTGTTCAAACCCTGCAGCACTAATAGCATCACCCAGTTGTATCAAGCCATTGCCAGTTTCACCTGCGTATACATTTCCCAGACTATGGGTCGTTGCTTATGAAGCTAATGGTTCATTTTTACAATTGAATTAAATAGTTTATTAGGGAAGCAGGGAAAACATCCCTACCTGCACACTCTCAGTGAGCCCCTCTTGCCAATTAAATACTATAAGAAGTGGGTGATTATATGATTGTAATTACATGCAGGTGTGAATTAAATGGTATTTTTATGGTGAGGCCATGGTCATCCCTGAAATTTAGCCTAATCAATTCTGGTTGATATAGCTTAGTCAAGTTTATTAAACAGCAGTCTTCTTGCTTTTTATCCCCATCTACATTATGAGGGAATTTATTGTCGCAGCACAGATATACAATGTACAATTGCACATGTGAAATTAATTTAAGTACAGCCGATCTAAGATTACATACAACATCAAAACAAAACCGGAGCCGACAGTCCTTAGGTGCAGCCACTTGCAGCGTGCCTTTGTGCAGTGTGTGGGTTAGAAAAACACACACAAAGATAGAGAGAGGGGACAAAGTTTTGCCCCCCCTGTACTGTACCAGTTAGGTGCAGCACAGCAGAGCAGTAAAAAACCTCCCGAACAATAATGCACATTTATCAAACGCCTAATATTTACATCTTATTTTCATTATTACCAGTTTCCAATGAGTTATTGAAAATTATAACTACATTGTTTTAATTGTGTTATTTTATACTCTTTGCTCTGTAAATCACTTGGACTTTGCAGTTAATAAAAAGTTGAGTTAGCAGAATTAGCTTCAGAATGCAAATTTCAGCAAGAAAAACTGCAAACTGTCAGGTATTTCTGTGTGTATGCTCCGTTATGTACAAAACCTTAAGGCCTTTTTTTTTTTTTTACCAGGAGATTGTTATTCCATCATGAAAAATAGATTATTCAAAGATATTATCTTTAATCATATTCATTGAAAATGCAGCAAGAGAGTGCATGAACAGCTGTTTTTATTACTGAAGCTTGAGGGTCCAAGTTATAATGACTCAAAGTCCGATTAATGTAAAAAAGAATATGAAATACACTCCGAACAATAATCATTCTAATTATTAATAAGAATTAGAATAAAATACCGATTAACTTTTTAACCCAAATAATGCATGAAAGCTGATCTTTTTCTTTTTTCAATTAACCTTATTGTCATTAAACAAAAGAGATTCTTATGGATATTTTTTTTAACTTTCCTTTGCATACTTATATAAAAATGTGCCAGTAAGCGGTGCTGTTACCCACATTTCACAGAATCTGTGGTTGGTCCAGATTTACAATGCGCATCGACTAAATAAATGAAAAACATGGCGCCTTTAGTCCATCATTTACTACTCAAGTCGCTGGATAAAGTTAAATTCTCGCGATACTTGTGAAAGCCGCTGAGAGCCCAGAAGCTTGTATGGGGCTCGATATGTCAACAAGAGATTAATAACCACACAGGTAACATTACAAGTTATCTTACCTGTTGTCAGAAAAACATCAGCAACCTTTGCGTTATTAACTTTCGGGTCGAGTCTTGACAGTCATATCAAACGTAAAAGAAAAAAGAAATGTAAAGTGCCGTGGTGTGTGACTGTGCACTTAGCTTCAGCTACATCAACTTCACTTCCACATGTGAGCTAATTAACCCGTTATTTGACTGAATGCGTCTGTAGGAGCTATTTAAAGTGAGGGATAAAACCTAGAGGATGTAGAAGAACGTTTAAGCATATCCTAAAACCCCAACGTACAACTTATCTGAAAGGCTATTACGTTAGCACACGGGCTTTACATCGACTATCAGCTGGTTGATTCCTGCTAATTTATGACAGCTGTGACGCTTTTTCAACCGCATTACTGCAGCTAAGCTAAACATTTAGTCCCTGTTGTACACGTACTTTTCTCAACCATGTTCCCTCTACTTTAGAGTGTTTTAGTAGATCATTTAAACGAATGGACTTCCTCAACAGGTAGCCATTAAGTTCTTTGCAAACCCCTTAACAAAACACTGATTTAAAAAGGGTGTGTTGAAGCAGATGTCTGTATTCTTACATCATAAAGTTTATTCTGGATACTGCTGGTTCAACTATCATAAAGCAAGCATTGACAGAAGAAAAAAAATTGCAAATACTATTAATTATAAGCTTTAAACGTGTCTATCCTGTTTCCTCTTGTTTACAGAAACACTCAAAGGCATGTAAAAGTGTGCTGATGAAGATAATCTCAAACAGGAAGCCCCATCTGGATCTATACCTTCTCCGGCAGCATCTTTCCCTGTCTCCATGACAACCCCCCCTTTAGTGTCACCCTTTGGTGCTCAGCCACCACCACAACAACAGCAACAGCAGGCCCAGGCAGCTCGAGATGTCAACACGGCATCACTGTGTCGCATCGGCCAGGAGACAGTCCAGGACATTGTCCTTAGAACCATGGAGATCTTCCAGCTCCTTAGAAACATGCAGGTCTGTTTTGCCTTGGGTTTCTACCCTCATACCAAATACATTTACACAGCTGCTTAGATTATTTGTCTCCTTTATTATGTGGTTTGAATGTGCTTTCCATTATATTGAACTGGATTATTTAACAGCTGAACTAAGGTTTTAAAGAAAAAACTGTCAAATGTATAAACATACATGCTAAAAGAGAATATGTGTAATTGTTAGTGACAAGAATGTTAACATGCTGGACTATTATGCAAATAACAACACAAAACTTATGAAAGCAGCTTTTTAAAGTTACGTTTTGATGAGGGGAATTGCTGAACAGAAAGTGCCAGGAAAATTGATGGGGCATGAAAGCAGATGGGAATAAACTGATTAATCTTTCATTTTTCAAAGCTCAGTTTTGGTACAGCTGAAAGGGCAAAAACAGTAGATACCAGCATCCAGCAGAGGCAGTTTGGAGTTAAGCATGTGTGGATGTGCTCTGGCTTGCACTTTGTTTGAAATTATATTAACATAATAGTAAAAAGACACAACAATGACAAACGTTTGTGTTGTGCAGCTCCACACATATTTACCAACAATTTGACATGAAGAGTCAAAAACAGAGCTTTGTTTGCAATTGCAAGCAGAGTTTGGCTGAGATTCAGATTGGATTTTAGAATAACGATAGTCCGGATCCTGATGTTTGTTTGTGACTGCCACCTGTTCCCAGCTTTTGTTCTCTCCCATTCCTCTGTCTATAGATGGACATTTTCATAACCTCCTATTCTATGATGGAAAACAAATGCCTCAGACGTATTAAGCAAAGTGCAGACAAAGTGAGTTCAAGAGGAGATATGAATCAGACCTATGTTTTTAAACAAATGACTAAAGATTGTCAAAGAATATGTGTTCAGCGTTTAGTGCTAAACAGAGATGTTGGGGAACTGTTGCCAGTGGGATTAAAGCAACCTAAAACTGGTTTAAACCTTGTTTATTTTGGTACCAGATTTATATTTCAAGATTATAATGGGATATAAGATCACAACATTAGATGATAATTAGATTGTTTTGATTGAAAATATTATATATATAATTAAAAAGATATTATATTTTATTTCATTGTAAGACCTTTGAGAAAAAATATGATTATCAGACAGGAATTAATTGTGGAAATGTTAAAACAGTAGAGCTGCCATCACTAAGTTTCAGTTTAGGATTTTTATAAGAAATACTATTAAGAATGAGTTATCTTCTCAGTTCATTCATTCTGTTTTCATAATGATATAAATGGTTCTCCTTCCTGTCACTGCCATTTTATAGCTTTAAATCAACCTGGACCAAGTAATCACCTGGACTCATCTCTTCTATTTATCTTTAAATAAAAAGGTACATATTATAGGATTTTTCCAGTCACATACATTCCTGACATTTAGTGGAAAAACGATCTATGAGTACAATTCTGTCAATAAACTAGAAAACAAATTAATTTTTATATAAGAAGTCATTTATATCAGCTATAGTTTAAAAATTGCAGTAAATAACTACTCATAAAAGTGTTCTTATTCAAGCATTGGAAAATACAACACTGAATAAATACAGAAAAAAATGATCAAATTAACTAGTAGGAGGATGTATACATAAAAGTTATGTAAAATGATCATAAACCAGGAAATTATTTGCAGATGGACTAAAATATGCAAAAGCAGGGTGAATGATCTGGTTGGTAGCTGATGGAAACAAATATGATTTCGGGTGTTTAAAAATATCAGCTAAATGTTGTTTGCACTTTTATGTGTGGTTTCATGGTGGTGATTATCAGTTGACTGTCCTTGAAGACCAAGCTGACCAGCCTGCTTGGTTTTGGCCTTGTGCTGAAGTTTATGCTGTCAGCATGAGTTTAATGTGTACATCTGCCCTGACATGCTTTCCTGCACTTTCTTCCAACATCAACCAAACAAACACACCACAGAATGCACAAACAGCATTATTGTCGTTAATAAAAATTCTTCATGTATCTTTTCTTCTTTTCCCGTCTGTTTTGCCGTCATTCCCTGCAGCATGCTTGCCCTGCAGGAGGGCTTGCTCATGTTTTGTTGGATGTTTATAACCAGGCAGTGCTCTTCTTGCTCTGTTACACTCTGTACTTAAAAGCCTTTTATGATGCTCCAGCATAAGCATCAAAGGATATTTACCATATTTATGAATTATCACTAACAAATAATGCACATTTTAACATGTGTGTAGTTTGTTGTCGTTTTGTCTTGTTATTAAAACAACTAACTTTTCACTAATAGAAAGATCTGTAGGTATTTTTAACTCATTTGAATTGCAATAGAAATCAGTAAATGTTTTTTATTAGCTCAGATTTCTCAGAACAACCTTTTTGGCTGTGATTTTTTTTAGTTGCCTAATGGAGTCACTTACCACCCCAACACCCATCAGGACCGGCTGGGAAAACTCCAGGAGCACCTCCGCATGCTCTCTGTGCTCTTCCGCAAGCTTCGCCTAGTCTACGACAAATGCAACGAGAACTGTGCCGGCTTGGACCCCATCCCACCAGAGGTGAAATATGCTAAAAAAAAAGTTCTCAAATGAAGAGACATCCTCTGCTTTATAGCTGTAGTGTTTCATACACTTCTTTCTTTTATGGACTTTTAATAATCCAGTAAATGTGTTGCAATTTTAAACAGCTGAAAAAATCAAATCTGGATCTTTTGTGGAGATGCATCTTTTAATTTTGTACTTAAATGTCTTTATAATATATAAGTATTACAGCATGTGAAGTTTTCCATGTTGTGGTTTTAACTACTGATGTGTTAAAACTACTTTATAAGAATTGACAGGATTGATTGATCGTTCTACATGCAAACATAAACACATGCTTCATGTCCCCGTCAGGATTTTATTTTTTTATTTTCTCTCAGCTTCTTTCACAAGTTTGTCTTTTTTTTATACACTGCTAAATTAGGAATCTGTTAGTTTAAAGGAAGTAGGCCGTTGTTACTGCCACATCCTCTTTTTCACACACACATCCACTCAGAGCTGTGCACACATACACACAGCTTTATCCTGGGGGACATTTATCTTACCTGCTCCCTTTAGGGTTGTCTTTTCTGTGCTTGCAGTGGATTCATTGGTTGCTTCAGGTGAGTCTCCAGAGCCTTTTTACAGCTTTACCGCTGATTAAAGTTTCCATCCACCATCAGAAACACACCACTTCAGCTCCGTCTTACTCCTTCTATGTCTGCCCTTACAGAAACACTGCATAACACTCTGTATCCTCTGCACATATTTGTCTCATGGTATAAAGACATTTTTTTTAGCACACATGTGTGTTTATAGATATTCTAGACATTGTGGCTTGCTAGGTTTAGACTACAATGTGGTGTGGGGTGCTACAGCGTGGCTATCCACCACTGTTTGATAGGATTTATGACTGCAGCAGTCCCTTCCCAATTTCTCCAGATTGGCTCAGAGCTAATCTTTCTCACCAGACTCCCACTGGGATAAAGGAGAATGTGGGAGGAGACTAGCCTTCAATTGGTACAAATTTGGGATGACTGACACCATGTGTATTTTAAGGTTTATTGATTCAGTTGCTTAGAAGCATATTGAGGGATCTGCGCTACGATGGTCTTTCTTTGACATTTTCCTTTGCTTTGACAGTGTCATTAAACCATTCCCCTACTTTCTTCTACCCCTATTTAAATGTTTATTTATTTCCCCTTGAGAGCCAGTTTAGTGCTGACCAGCCAATAACTCGGCTCACTGTGTTTGTCGGCAGCTGAGGGTTGTTGATTTTGGCCCCAGCGTGCATGCCATTTATCATCCTGGAGAATTCAGGTGCCCAGCTGACAGCCACTCACTATTGGCTGCCTGAAACAGGAAGTGGAATCAATGACTTGAGCAGTGTGACCTCATCCCAGCCTAATTAGCAGCAGACCAGTTTAATGAACAGCTGGACCAAGTGCACACATCAACACTTCATCTTTTCACTCTCCAGCTGTCGTTCATCTGAGTCTTTTCTCCTCCTTTTGCTTACATTCAAACACAGTTTCCTAATTTTTGTGTTATTTTTTCATGATTTTATTTGCCCTTTTCTTCCATCTTCATTTGGTTGTTCTTCTTCTTTGTTTCTTGTCAGCCTTCTCACTATTTCACCTCTTCTTCTCTGAGTATGCTGTTATTTCCTGCAGCAAGCGGTCTCATTTCCTTCACCCTTCTCCCATTTCTTATTACTTACATCTTTTTTTTCCCTCCTGTTTTTCTTTGTCTCATTGAGAAAACCTGGAGAACTTCATCAGCTCATTCCTTTCTGTCAGGGAGGAAACCACATCCATCTTTCTGTAGAAAAGGTTGGGTTATGACTAATATAGGCACATTTAAACACACACACGTACTGAATACCTACACACACACACACACGTACTGAATACCTACACACCCACACATGCACAGTACACTCGCCATCCATCTTTCTCAACTCTACTCAGCACATTTTATTTTCCTTACTCCTACTGCCAAAATCTTCCTGCTACCTTTTAGGATTCAATGTTATTTGGTTTTCTCTTAAATAATCCAATGAAGAAACTTTTATCTTTGCTGCTTAAAGTTTGCTTGAGTTTGTAGGTTGTGCTTAGTTTGCTTTTAATGTTCTGCACATGTTCTCGCTTTCTTTCTGCATCTTAGTTTAGGGTTTGGCATGGAGCTCTTTTACTCCTACCTCATGTCTTCATTGTTCCATTATTTTTGTTTCTTCAGGTATCTTCTATTTTCTTTTGTAATTTTCGTC
Source organism: Kiunga ballochi (assembly GCA_037177335.1). Taxonomy (NCBI): domain Eukaryota; kingdom Metazoa; phylum Chordata; class Actinopteri; order Atheriniformes; family Pseudomugilidae; genus Kiunga; species Kiunga ballochi. The sequence goes on from JBAMIG010000018.1 coordinate 16,350,263, forward strand.
TTTTTAAAAACTTACTTAATATTGCCCATAATTTTAAAACTCTTTCTAATAATGTTTTTTTTTTCTTTTTTTAACTTATTTTGGGTTCATTTTAATGTCAATCTGCTTCATCTGTACTTGTTCGTCTTTGCCTCCAGAAGAATTTAGTTATTTTAATCACTGTCTATACTAATCAAGGCCATGGCTGCAGCTGTACAACCTCAGGCCAAACACTGAAGTCAAACATAATCAGAGGAACTTTGAACAGTTTATCTGAAAATTATCTTAAAACATCATTTGAAACCATAATTGATTTAGACGCAGAGAAAGCATTTGATAAGGTTAACTGCAAATTCCTACTTAAGACTACATAAAGTTGGATTTAGATAGCCGTTCATCCAATGGATAAGAACAATATACTTATTGGACCACAACAATCACCAATACATCGGATCACATCACAAAGTTTATCTTCATAGAGGAACCAGACAAGGATGTCTCTCCATTACTATTTGCCATCTTCAGCGAACCACTGAAGATTCATCTGTATGCAGATGATTTGTTGTTATATTTACAGGATCCTTATGAATTACTTCAAGAAATGTTTAATGTCATTAATGACTGAATTGAGTAGAACTGGGCAGAGACATCTCACTTTTGAAATCTAAAACTTTATTTGACCCTTTAACTAAATCTGAAAAGACTGGGCCATTTATTTTTTCCATATATTTACTATTTATTACCACGGAACAAGTAAAAATTATTACAGTGTAATCTCCTGCTGTCTGGTGGTCACCAGGGTCCAGGAGACCAGTATCATGTG
>JBAMIG010000018.1:16367497-16400377 GCA_037177335.1 Kiunga ballochi
CTTTAAAATGGTTTATGCCTGTAATATGCTTGCTACATAAATATATTTTGAAGGTTTAAACCCTTTAAAGACCACTTTTATTACAAATATACCCAGTTCTTAATCCCCCCTCACCAGTTAAAAATGTTCAAATGTGCCGTGGATCTTTTAGGCATTACATTTCCTGCCAGTCGCAGGTTTTCTAACCATTGTCACACATTGTGAAACCTCCAGAGACCAGGCATTTCTTTTACAGCCTATTCCTCAGACGCCTGATCAGAATGAGATTTGAAAAATTTACAGGCCAAGATTACTTGAACTCATGTTTCTGAGACCATTTTGCAATCTGGCAGATGCAGAGGTATCCTGCTGAAAGAGGCTCCTGCTGTCAGGAAAGGACTGTTACCACTGTGCAATTTGTGAAGCTCCATCAAGGACTGTCTTTCCTGACCCCTCCATAACCCGCTGCAGTTCATTCTCGTGCAGCTTGGCTGTCATCAAGATCTGTTCTTTCTTTCACCATTTAACCATATCATTTTACCTCTGGCTTTATTTATTGAAGGCAAGGATACAGTAGGCTACATAAATCCCTCCTGATGTCTGTTGCACTTTTCTTTATTATGTCCAATTTTTATAGCAATGGTCCATACAGTGGACATTTTGCTTTTTGTCAGTACTAAATTCTCATTTGTAACTTGACTAAATGTTTAGTGATGGAGTAACTTAATTCAGTTTTATTTTTACAGCCTCCTTTGTCTGTCAACAACCATTGTTCATTAAAGTAACCTTACGGGGGCTTCCCTTTACCTTTACAGCAGCATTTTGCTTTACAGCACCTTTTCACATGCTGGGAACTAGATGTGAACACATTGGTTGTTTTGAACATGCATACTGGTTTATTCAGCAAAGATATACAAGAATAAAAAGCATCTGTATGTTATGTTTGTAGCTTCTGCAAACACTGGATGCACAAATCCATCTGTATAGTATGCTCATATTGCTTATATCTGTCTAATTAGAATAACTTTTATGCCACAGCTGTAGAATAGACATTTATACATACTGTAGATGATGTATATTTTGCACTCGTTGCTTCTTGCACTTCTGGGGGAAAGAAAGGGGGAAATGACAGAGCAACATTTAAATAAAGATATAAGCTAAAAGTCTATTGGAGTAACTTTTTCTCGCTGGAGGGAATTCGGAGAAGAGAAAGATGCAAGTTAGATGCTGTGTTTCTCGCTGAGTGCATCTTTGAGACAATCTTCCAAAGAGCCATATTGTTTATTCTTTATGTTTATAAAGACATTTCAGGAGTAGTTTTATCATTTTTACTAGTTGAAAATGTATTTTCTCTTTGAAGATTGGACAAAAAATAATGCATTTTGATTGATTAAGATTTGATGTTAAGGTCAGTGACACATGCCTTCTGTTGAGATTTAAATCTAAGATTTAGCAGAAAAACTGTGTATCACACAGCGACAAGGTCACTGTAATTATGATTCAGCTGGTCCGTTCACCCTCTTTCATTTCATCATGACCCAGATGTTTGGCTCACATGATCACAGTTGGTACTACTGGCTGTAGCCATAGACTGCAAGCTACTCAGTTGGCTCGCCATCACAGTTTGGCCTTTTTTTTAAAAAATTGCTTAGAAGATGTCTGCCCTTTTTTTTTTTACTCTCTACTTTTTACTCTCCTCAGATCAGCAGATCTTGCAGAATATATATTTGTATAAGTCAATCTATTTTCTTCAGTTTGCAAACCAAAAGTTTTCATTTGGAAGGATTTTAAAATGATGAAAATCCTGTTTTATTATTAAGCTTTCTTTATATTTCATGTGTCATTTTGTCTTCGTAAAGTTAATTGAAGAAATTTAATTTTTTTTCTTTTTAGAAAAACAATCAAATGCTCGTCAGGTTATATAGAACACTTTTTTAGGAGCATTTTTGTATTTAAAGCTAATCTATTTATTCAAATATAAGGTTTTCTCTCTGTAAGTCACCACTCTCGTTGTGAAGGAGCGAAATGAATCTATAGCAGTGCAGAAAATATATTTTAACACTGAAAGTTACTATTTGAATTTCAATTTCAGTATCAAATCAGGCAAATGGCCTATATAAAAGCATAATCATGTTCTTGGATAAAAACTGATTTCATAAACTTTTTTCAGTCAGAATTGCTGATATTTGCACATCACTCAGCCTTTGCGTCACTACCTTGTAAACAAACATCTGTATGTCTTGCATTATACTCTGACATTGCCAGTGGTTAACATGTTTGCTCCCCATCACTGGTTTTAAAGAAGTTTCATCATACTTTCTTGCCTCATACGTTTTAAATGGGAACCAAATCACAGAGGAAATCCCAATCGATGGGGCAACCTGGCAGAGATACAAGTGCTTAGGAGAGAGTGAAAGGGGGACCAACCTCAGATACTAAGTTAATTCAACCATTCTGCAGCAGGAAGCTGACACTGCAAGCCATTTACCTCAAAACGGAAGGTGTATTGGGGAAAAAAATATATATATTGGTTAGTGTATGCAGGAATAACAACATGGCTGTTGTATATCTGCCACTGCTGGAAGAATAGTTTTTATCTGCCTACAAAATCCATTTAAAGGCTTCATTCCCACGGGAAAGCCATCATCAAACACAGAACTCTTAACCCTCCTCTTGAGAAGAAGCTGTAAAGTTTTTAAAGTCAATTAAGGTTTTTTTTTTTTTTACTGAATTCAAACAAATGAAAGCTGCTTGGCCTGACTCCCTGTGGATATATAGTCAGATAGTAAACCAGGGCCCATTAAGAGTCATAGGGTTCCCCAGACAGGGCAGAGATCACTAAGCTCCTTATTCACTTGAACTCATTTTTGTGTGTTGAAAGTGTTTTCTGACTGGTTTCCATTTTTTCCTTCTGACATTTAATGACAATTAATATATTTTATGTGTTATACGTGCATTCAGATCCAGTGAAATCTGATTGCATGTGTCAAAATTTTCTTTATATTAATCTATTAATTACAGGTGTTGTTAATTAATCTTAATCACATTTTATTTGCATAGCAGTATTTATCCCAAATATAAACATGTTTTATTCTAATTTATTTTAGTGGAAGACTAAAAAGAATAGACATTAATTAATGAACTCGAAGTTTTTATGATTTATTTTCATAGCTCAAAGCAAAGAAGTAATGCCAGAGTTAAACAAGACTGAAGACGACTCAGAAGAAGGGAACATCAAAAAGGATAAATTAGCTGTCACAATTTTAAGGGTCATATAAATTAGTTCCTATCCTTTAAGTTCTGTAAAAACATTTGTTATAAAACGTTTACTGTATGGGACCATGGTATGAGTGTGATAAACAACTTGAACCTGTGTAGGGATAATGCCCAGCAAGGTGTCCATTATCAGAAAATAATGGACGACGTGGACGGTTCACACCTTTGTGTTGTATCACCTTTCTGATAATGGACACCTTGCTGGGCATTATCCCTTACGTACTGCATGGTTTCTTACTGTTTAATCCTACTTAATATCTGACAGTAAACCAGAACATAACAGAATCAGTCTTTGGCAACTTTCTGTGTTTAATTTTTAGTGTGGTTATCCAGCAGAGGTGATTGCATCATATACTGACTGCAGCTTGTAATTGGAAGCCGCATGAGGACCGAGTGTGTTCCTCTGCTCGGGGAGGAGCTTACACAGTGGCTAGCTCTGTTCACAGCAAGAATAAGGATGCATCTTTTACATTATTCAGCAAAAGTCTCCAAAATCACAAGTAAACTGTTGCTTTTTCTCTAAATAGAGTTGCTAGAAATACTCTGAAAACTTGCTAAATATTGCACCAAAGTTGCTAGTTGTTATATGTGCATTAGTGTAAACGGAAACTGGAATCCATCGGATCAATCAGGTGATCTGAGAACCTACCATTTTTATTGGCAACATGGAACTTCATGCTTTTTTTGTGATTTTATTATTCTTTTTAAATAGATGAAGAGGCTGTGATGCGTCTTAGTGCATTGTGAATTCTCTGCTACTAGTTGTGGTAGGTACGCTTAAAATCATCTCTAGAAATCTGCTGACTTTGCTTCACTTTTTAAAACCTTTTGATGATGATTTCAACGTAAGACTAAATCATATTTATTTGGTGTAATCTGGCTGTGTTGTGCCACAGTTACAGCATAAGCTCACTGGTATGTAGTTATTTTATAGAAACCTTTATAAATGGCAGAACTTCACAAGTTCAGTTTTCTTTCTTCCAATCAAGATGTTCTCAAAATATCGTTGGCTTTGTGTTGAGTTGTTTTTTTTTTTAAATATGAAGTTCAGTACGAGTCAAAAGTTTGGACACACTTTCCCATTGGATTTAATGAAAAATGTGTCCAAATGTTTGATTGTGTACATAAATACATAACATGTTTCAGAATGATTGTAGCAACAATATTAAACATATTAAAAAAAGAAATAATTTTTAAACCTTTAATGCAATACATATTATGTTTGATGCGTGCAATGTTTGAGACCTTTTGCATCAGTTTATGGTAAAAACTCATATTTTTTATGATATTAGTGAAGAAATAATTTACTGGGTTTATTCATTTTAATTCCTCAATTTTTACAGTTGTTCCTCTGAAGTCGTGGTGTTGCACCTCATCGCCACAACTCCAGCCAGTCAGTGCTGGTGTGGCTGAGGCTCACTGAAAATGTGTGGAGTGATTGATTACATGGAGCATTTCTTCATGCTTTGCAGCGAATATATAAAAAAAAGATGACTTTAAACAAATGTTGGAAGATTCGTGTCAGGTTCATCTCCATCAATACACAAATTACAGAACTTTTAGGATGGAGTCTGAGAGTTTTTTGCTCGTTCTGCAGAGACTCTCGCTGCTAAATACGTTAGCCCCATGAGTGTGCGTTGTCCTAATTCATCCTTCAAATATGGACTTATTTCCTTGAGGATATTTCCAGATGATTTAGCCTTTTGATGTCTGTAAAAGCAAATTAACTTCTCATTTAACTGAAGCCGCTTTCCAAGTATTTTACTTATAAATGATAAATGATGAAATTGGATTAAATTTGACTCTGTTTCTGTACGAAGTGGCGTGTGACAAAGTCGTTGCTTTTAGGTGATGTGGAGCAGAGGGAACTGTGGTGGTGATGGTTGCAAGAGCAGGAATGTGGATGATCAGTGATGATATCGGAGATAAACATGTTATAGTTGGGCTGCAGGAAATTGGAGTCATATGTCATGAAAAATCTATACATAGAAACCCATCTTCTTCTTCCTCCTTTGGTTTTTTTTCATCTAAATCTAAATGCATGCACTGTTCTCCTACTGTGACCCAGGTAATCGTTTGAAAAGGAATAGAGGAAGGCTTTCAGTGAAGTTTTTATGCGTTTCTGCCAAACTCGCCATCTGGCAATATGGCGCTGGTGCTGATTCTGCGGCGTTAGCTCAGAGTAGAGTGTACCTTTTGTCAGATGGTGGGCAATGTGAAGGTCTTGAAGACTCTCCCTGATTTTCTGCTTAGAGAAACACAGTCATCTGGGTTTGGTCAAGCGATTTTACTCTGCTACCTTTGCTTGCAAATGATAGTTTTAGTGTAATTCTTTTTTTCCCCCCAGCAACGGTTCAATAGTGGGAGCAGAAATCTCTCCTCTCCTTTCCTCTCCTCTACCTAATCCCTTCTCCTCACTCTCAGACACTTACACTTGTAATTCCCAGCCATATCCGTCGGAGTCAAAGCTGCTATTTGAGTTGCCAGCGACAGGGCGGATTAGCAGAGGAATCCTGAGTGATGGCACGTTTTCGCTCCACTTGCTACAATCCCCCTCCCTCCTCTGAACTGCGAGTTTGTGTATGTGTATTTTAATCCAAGCCATTTCATCCCCACCATTATCTCAAACCGCTTCGTTAAAAAAGCGAAGCTGAAGCTCTTAATGTGCTCACGGTGCGTGGTGGTCATGTATTTAATCGTTGATGAATCCTGCTAACTGACTTAAAAGAAGATAAATACTTCCTTATTCATATGATAATATAATTACAAGATTAGTTTGATTTTTCTATAATGCCTAATGGATCAAAACACCCGCCCCAATCAGCTTTAATAGGAAGATAATGTCACTAAATGAGTTAATATAGAGGTAGCAATTATCAAGCCCGATAACCCTGCAGATTCACTGTTTGTTCGATGTCATATATTTGACAGCGTTTATAGATTTTGATTTAACACCAGTGGGCCTACGGAGATGTAAATGTGTTTGTGACTAAATGATTTATGTGAGGGATTGTCTTCTGGTGTCCTGCACTGAAATCTGCTTCAACATGAAACAGATACCGTTGTTAGAGCTTCTCCCGCTGCAAAGTTTCTGCGGAGCAGAATTTTAATGTAACCATTTCTATGAAAAATGTATTTATTTTTTCTTTCACCCTTCTGTTTAGAACGGCCTCTTTGATCTGATTTGGATGAGTTGGGGAGAGAGGGAGTGTGATGAAGGAAATTGGAGAGTGAGGGGAAGCAGAAAAGGATGGAAGAGATAAAGCAATGTCTTCATCTGTCCCGGACATAGTATGTCCACTTACTGTTCTTTTTTACCTTTTTATTTCAAAGCTTGGACTACTGATGCAGTCTCTATTTTTTGCTTGGATATCAAAACGTTACTCAGACAAACACAACTCCTCTCTGTGGTAGGTAGGTGGAGATAAAGGCTTCAGATGAGGCCATGATAAAGCCTGCAAATTTAAAGGAGTGTGACCACGATAGATCCTTCCCTTCATCAGCCCATAAATCAGAAGATAAACATTTTTATCTAATAGGGTAGATTAATCGCACACGCACAAATGATCTGTCACAACATCCTGATGTTATAGCAATAACATATTTAGACTGTAACTGTAACCCCTTAATGCCTGACCTAAAAAATATAAGCAAATTTGGTTCTTTAATAATGTATAAAAGCAAATAAAGAATATGAAATTGGTATATCTCTTCTGGGGGTGTTAGCAATGATCTGGATCATGCCTGGATTCAGGAAGGCACAACCTCTTAATGTCTCTAAATGTGCAGGGGTCAACTTTAATGTTTAACATCTCTAACTTCACTTTATTTTTAATCAAATTAAATTGGGACACATAAGCAATACCAACATGCATCATTGTCATCATACAAGTATCTGACTGTTCAGATTCAAACGGTCAATGTTTCCATTCAGAGACGGTTTGCAGCATCTCAGTATCTTCACTCTCAGGATGAAACTCTGCTTCAAACATCCAGACATTCACAATGAGGAAGCAAGAGGCAGGTCATCAGCTCATCACAGAGACAAACAGCGGCTCATGCTCACACTCATTTCTGGAACAATCTAGAGTGTCCAATTAACCCAACATGTTTGGACTGTAGGAGGAATCTGGAGCCGCTGGAGAAAACCCACAGAGACAACATTCTCACTCTGAGGCTCAAACCAGCACACTTTTCCTGTGAGACCACAATTCTAACCTCTGGTCCACCGTGCAGCCCTTGTTCCCTTGTTTTTTTTTTTAAAGACATTCATGAATGGTGCTTGCTTTACTGGACCAGCCCCCATACTGTGTCTGGCCAGCCAGTGCTTCAATAACATTAGTAATATGAACATCTGTATCAGTCAAAGCTCATATGAACTCTCAGGAAAAAGTTGTGGTATGAGCAAAGAGTCACAACAAGCTACGTTTGTTTTTAGTTTTTTAAGTTTTAAGGAATTGTTTTAAGACTCTTAAAGGAGTGTGGATGCATAAAGATACCAGGTAAAGAGATTCTATATAATGAAATAGAAGCTTTAATATCAAAACGATCCATGAGAACTAGAAAATAACAATGGTTTTGCAGAGGTTTGTCATCTGAGTTATACTGTAGACTCTCCTTGTACCATGTTCAGTAGCCTTTTTCTGTTTTCACATGTTGTCATTTGCATTTCAGTAAAAGCAGATTTACTTCATGTCTGTTACAAGAAGCAAAGTTATGTGAATGTGGATCAAAATGTTTTATCTGCAGATGTGGAGCCTCCCTGTACTCAGAGGTTAAACCTTCTTATGCAGCTGGCCTGAGGCTCTTTGCTGCAGGTCATTCTCTGCTCTTCCTGGCCCACTTTCCTGCCAGCCTACTGTTAAATAAAGGCCACTACAACCCAAACGTCCTGGGAAGAATAAAACTTAAGGTCTGACTTTGAAGCGTGTAATATGCTCCTTTGGGTTTAAGTTTTGTCCACATGCAAAGTGGCTTTGTGGACCGTTTGATTTGCTGCTTAACACTTTGTTTTGTTTTCAACTGGACTCTGTTTAAAAAGCTCTTCTCACTGTGGTCCCTCCTGGTCCTCTGCTATGGCTTCTGACAGTGCACCTGCTGTTGGACACTGTTAATTTACATGACCATGTCTTTCTGCAGTCACATTACACACACTCCTGCACACAGGGAACGCACCGTGAGGAGATGCAATAATCGGATTTAATTGTCTGTAGCAATTCATTTTATTTGGTTGAAATAGGCCGGCTCCCATGTTGCTGCCCTTCTGATAATAAGAAGTAAAAGTGATTACCTGCCTGGACCTGTTGGGTTGGGGTTGAGATAAAAACTTGCTAACTGCAATAAGATGCAGTGCTCAAATACTGACAAGAGCTGCAGCATCTGTGCATGTTTGGTCAGACACAATATGAGCTTTAACTCGACCTAAATGCTCCAGTTGAAAAGCTTGATGAATGCAATGCCTTCATTCCCAGAAGAGAAGGGGTATCGTTAGGCCAGAATGGAGACACAACAAAGAGATGACGGTTAGTAAAAACATGATACCAGCAACAAACTCAGTTCACTGTACTGGTTCGCTGTCTTCCACCAGTCTGCTGGAGTCTTCCCGTTTATCTGCAGGAAGCCCTCAGCGACAGCAGCTTCCTCTGTGGATCCCTGTAATGAACTCTTGTTGACCACCTTTCCTACCTGAAGAAGTGTGCTGGGATTTTATTGTAGGGTCGGAACGTGTAGGTGTGTAAATACCCCAACATTTGAACAAAAGCTGAGAGTACAGATTGTTTTTCCTCTGCTTTAGATTCTGAATATTAAGTTATAGGTGAGAAAAATGAAAGTTGTGCTAATTATGAGGTTATGAATGGAGTCGTATCTTCCCGAGGTTGCAGAAAAGACTTCATGGCATATCTTGCTATAAGAAAAAGAACGGTCTTGCTTCCACTATGAAAATAGACAGTTTCATGTCAGGCTTTTTAAAACCAATGAAGTTGTTTTTGTGGTGAAAAGTGAATGTATCTTTGTAGTGCAGTCTGATCCTTTTACATTTTAAGATTAGGATGAAATAAATGCAGCTTTTGTTGCTAAATATTGCTTCATTTTTACAATAAAAAAAGTTTTTTGTTTTTGACTAAGTTTGACTTTACAGAGTTATAATGTCATCAATACAGAGTAAATGACAGGTTATCTGCCAACGTAATGAGGCATACATACTTGCTCCTGTCCACACACACACACACACACACACACACCATAATCAAAGTGAAAGGAAAGGCAAGAGAAAAGAGCGAGAGAGCCCAAGAGGTATTTAAAACCCTCCTGAGAGAGACTGGAAGACTTCCAAATGTTCCACTCTGGAATATCTTCAAGGACAATCAGCTAAACAGCTGATATTAAGAGAGCTGTGTGAAATCGATTGCTCAAGGTGTTATCTGCGCTGCAAAAATGGCTGGTAATTAGTCATGGCTAAAGGAGTGTTACCGAGAATGAGATGGATTTAATCTTAATAGATTTCACTGCACTGCAGAGAGGCTAGCTCCTGAGCGAAGGATCTTTTCTCCTCCTCTTCCTCCTCATACCCCCTTGGCCGATCATTTGGCCATGATGTACTGCTGTTACTGAATTTCCCCAAACCTCCAAACAAACGTTTACTTTTGCACATGTTCCGCTTTGCTTCTTTAGTTTCAGACTTCTGGCAGCGGTACTTGCTTTTATCCTTGAGACTTCCCGTCAGCAGAAGCAATACGGACCCGTTATTAGTTTATGCATAAATCTTGGACAAGAAGTTTTGAAGTTCATGATAGCTGTTGACTTTGAAGCCTTTGTACTGCCTTCAGAGGCAAACAAAGCTTCTACTAACTGAGAGATTTAGCTGTTTGCTGCTCTGTGATGTTCGTGTGCGCTCCTGAAGCAGACCAGATGTTTGCTTTTATCTGAGGGATCTGCAGAGGCGATTGAAAAAAGGCGACTTAAGTAACGGAGTTTTTCAATAACCGTTTGAAACTATTTTATCTATTCTGTTGGGAGAAATGCAATGAGTTAAATACTGCTTTCATACTGGTACTTGTTTTCCCTGCATAGCTGGTATTATTTAATCCCAAGAAACGACAGTACCCTATGAGGAGTGTGTGAAGCTCTCAGTACTTTCTGATGTTCTGTATACCGCCACTGTGAAAGCCTTGAAGATCCATGATGATTACCTAAAACTATATCATCTTCTTTAAGTCATCAGCTGCTTTTAAACTAACTAAATGGGTTCTCATTTCTTTTTTTTATTGAACACTTTACAAGAAGTAATGCAAGACATTACTATAGTAATGCAAAAAGGCTGCAGTAATGCAACATGAAATGTAACGCACCCCATTGATGGAAGAGAAAAGCAACTTTTCAGCGTTTTTCTTTTACTCACAGTTTAAATATCTTAATTAATTTTCATTTTACTTCATTTTTCCCCAAAATATACTGTAATCCTAAAGACTTTAGATCTGCAAGCAGAATAGTTTCACATTGGATGAGCAGATAACCACTGATAATGTTGACTTAATCGAATGACAATGTGTGAATGTGAGCACCTCATTGGTCGTTTAACGCCTACTGTACTTATCTTTTGTTGATAAAAGAATAAGCAATGATCTTTTCAGTCGCATACAGTCCAGGAGTCCGTGATCGGCTTTCATTCAAAATGATCCAATAATGTAAAAATAAAAACGTAAAAAAAAACACTTTTACACACAAATGTAAAGTTTAACAAACACAACTGTCCAATTTTAGCATTTAATTATTTAATTAAATCAATTTTACAATTACTGATTCAAAAAAAGTTTCTTTAATCTGACATTAAACATGATCAATAACTGCTAAAAGCACCTCTAAATACAAAAAATAGCCATTTGTACCTCTATACGTCTAGATTTGGTTCCTCTGTTATGGCCTCGTGTAACAAACCCATGTTCATACAGAACAACAACAACAACTCAAAAGGCCTATTCCAAAAGCTGGAACACCAGAACAAGCTAAAATAGTTTTCATCAGGGAGATCACTGAACTCGATCAATATAAAAGAAAACAAGGTAAGGTACAATGGTGGAGAAGGGTTACATATTTGGTTGGTTGTGTAGTCTTTGTGAGAAGAGCTAATGGTGTGTGACCATACTAATAATACAATTCAAGGCTTTTTGTCTGCAGGATCATCAAACAGGATCATCAAACATTTTCATATAAAATATGATGCTGATCCTCAGACTCATTTATCTGAGTTTTAAATATGACTTTAAGGACAAACTGAAAGTTATGGCTCAGTTTTTCTACTATTCACTTTAACAGTATGGATAATAACTGTAATAGTTCTTATATTAATCGTAGTAATTCAATAATATTTCATTAAATGTTTTGCAAACACAGAAGGGGGGGGGGGGGGGGGGTTAGGAGGAATCATCTTAAATGCAAATAAAACTCACATTATTGATCATTTGATGGAATGTTTAGGAATTTAGAATAACTTTGAAAAGTCTAATAATATATTGATTAATTGTGTCTATTGAACAGTTTTAACAGTAGCCAAGCTGACTTTACTAGACGGTTCTTTCTTCTTTCTTTTTAATTCACAGTTTTATAGAGCTGCCAGAGTGAATGTTGCTTCTTTCAGAAATAACACGGCTGTCCTTTGCAGCCCATTATTTCCCCTCGCTGGCTCTATGATGGGTTGTTGCATCTATGCCTGTACATGGATGCTATGAAGTACTTCTACCCACCTCAGAAACTATGGGAGACTTGATATGTTTTATTTTTGTGATTGTGTATGTTTATGCTGTTTAGAGTCTGCAGGTTAATGCAGGAAAACCGTCCTTATGGGACAATCTTTCTTAACACTTTGTTCAGTTTCCTGCACATCACATATGTATGTATGTATGTTGGCACTGAGAACCAAGACAAATTCCTAGTGATGAAAATGACCTGGCAATAAATCTGATTCTGATCACAAACATGTTTGTAGACCAACTTTATTTGTATCATTTTACACTACAAATCCATGAAGACTGAGAGGTTTTTCAGTAGCTGTGTGTAAGATCTGCTCATCTAAATTAAATCATCTGACTATTTTGCACCAATTTATAAAATCAAATCCGTTTTGGTTCTTTAAACGGCATCAGCTGTGTGTCAGAGGATGTTTAACGTCAGTGTGCTTTAACAAAAGTCTGTTATAGTGTCAGGATTTGCTGATCAATATTTTATTTTGGGTAGAAATGCACTAGCTGCAGTATGTTCATATAAAAAGTATTCTTTCAATCTGTGTTTAATCATGTAGAAGCTGAAGCAGAAGAACCAGCAGCTGAAGCAGATAATGGACCAACTCCGTAACCTCATCTGGGAGATCAACTCCATGCTGGCTGTCAGGAGCTGAGCCACACACACATTACCAATCAAAACACACACATGGACACATTCAAAACTGATTAAAGACAGAACAATGAGGAGTGTGTTAACAGGGTATCCCTGCCTGGCTGATGCTGCTTCACAAGAAATGGGAACTTTGACAATATCACCCTGCTTGTTGATGAAGACACAAAATGAAGACATAAGGGCTGTCCTCTACAAAGAGGTGAGGACACAAGGTGCTGGTTCCAGTTTGGGCAATGGCAGAAAGCGTTCTGTCTACCTCAATATTTTACTCAGCATTATGACTCCTAACTAATCTAAAGAGTTGTTTTATCTGCTTGTAGGTTAAAAAGAGGATTTATGTCTGTAGAGACGTGCTTATATATTCTATTTAATGCTCAAACTCTGCACATGTGTTGGGTGCCTATTTCTTTAGTCTTAAAACATCTGAAGATGTGAATAAAAAAAGTTATATGTTCCCCAAGAAAGAAGACATTCACTGTGGCAAAATATAATTCCTTGCTTTATCTGCCTTTTAAAATGTGATGTAGATTCATTCACACTGTTCTGATTGACTTGCAATTAAAACAAAATTCTGCTAAGAATTCAGCTGAGATATTGATCTTTCTCTGACAGGAAATACGCATGTCCATCCCTGTTATTTACAGGGACAGAAGAAATAATGAGATCGTGATTTTTTTTTAACACGTGCAACCTACCTACTCAGTTCAGCTGCTCATCCCACAAACACATTTCCTACTATTTAATTAAAAATCTTTCTAACCGCATGAGATTTATCACTAAGACATATTCAACCAAACACAAGTGTTTTTCCTTTTTGTGCAATATTTGCTTATTTATTTTAAATATGGAAGCGGTTCAACAACCTAACAAGGAAAGCATGGACATTTATTTTAGTGATGTTTTAACGGGCCTTTTTATTTCTGAAAATAGTCCAAAAAAAAAAAAAACATAGTGATGTCATCCCTGCATATTGGTGTAAATCACAGTATGTCCCATAGGGTCAGTGGGATGTACTGGAACCTTTCTGTATATACAGTAGCTACCAAAAAGAGGATAAATGTACTAATACTGGCCACTGAGTAGCATTTAATCTGCTTAATTAAACTGTGTAGCCAGAAAGCGAAAGAAGCAAAGGAGTTTAAATGTTTAGGAGCCAAAGGGCCACAAGGCCAACATAATGCACGTCTGTCATTGTGATATTTTCATCGTGGCTGGAAAAATCTCCAGATGTTCATTTTAAACGAGATACTAAGAAGCCAGACAGTAATGTTCTTTTCTTTTCTTGCTGTTGACCTAAAATGGCATTTTGCTCACAATGAAGACATGAATTTCCTTTCCCACTGCTGCCATTTTTCATTCCCAGCAAGAAATGCCCTGCTTTTTTCCAGCGGTGTTAAAAATGAATCACATTTCCAGAGAGAGCTGCATCAGGAGTCTGTGATGCTAAAAGAATAAAACGAGATTAAAAGCCACACTTTGGCCTGCTGCTGTGAGGTTGCAGCACGCCGAGAGCCCAGGCTGTTTCATTTCAATCCTGAACAAGCTCCATCAAAAGAATCCCTAATCTAAAGAATTTACTCATTTATTAACATGTCCTTTGTGTGTGCTCGTCTCTGACTGAAAGCCTTATGCTGGCAGCTCTTCACAGGTGTCAACACTTCATAAATATTAGAGCAAAACGATTCATTTCTTTATTTTAAAAGTTAATAAGATGCTTTTTCCTGGGTTGAAATGTGTCACACACTATTTGTCCAGTCTGGTTTTACAGGTTCTGTCCTAAAATCAGTCCAGCTTCGTGATGCTTTTAGCATCCTGCTGTGTTTTCAGCCCCTCCTTTGTTGTAAAAATAGCATTTAGAGATCAGAGAAGAAATAAGGGAGGAATTCTTCTTTAACACAAATGGAAACGTGAGCCTGAATCTGCGCACGTGCCTGCTGTTGAGTCAGAATATCTGTGTCCGATATGGGAGTGTTTAATAATTCAGAATGAAGCCGGGGTCGTATCTTAGATTTGTTGTGAGGAGGTTGTCCTCAGGGAGACGCAGGAGGACAGATGCTGCGTTGGAGCTGTGAGGCGGCTTTCAACAGAGTAGAAAAAAATAGGAATCAATGTTCTGGGTAGTGACTGATAAACCACTCCTCAGTGGTCGAACACAGGGGGGTTATTATATCCCAAAGGGCAATGCGGCATTGAGGGACTATTATTACTGTGCAAATGGAGTGTGTTCTCATTGAGCTGAGCCAGAGGTCGGGCTGGACTACTTGTCCATGCATCTGTCACAAATGATGAAATGAATAAAAATGTGCAGGCTTGTGATGTCTGCAGTGTGCCCACACAGATAAAAACACATTACTGATGTCACCAGACACCATATGATATGTTGATGTCTGGTTTTATTGTTCCTTTAAAGCTCTTCTTCTGCTATGGCAATGGAAAGAGAGACAGGAGGTATGTTTAAAATAGCTGGTGCTGGTGGATATTTCCTTAGATGCATTAATGACTATCAGGCCCCTAAAAAGGTTGTTGGTCTAATTAAGATGCTGTTATTCAGAATAACGTACTTGTGACGGCTTTGCTTCAAGAGTTGTGAACGTTGCACAAGTACCATAGCTAAAAACTCATTCCAGTCCACTCTTTACTCTGCAAAGATAAACCTCGTCAATATTCATACATAGCCGAGTTGCATTTTATTCTACGATGCTTTAGTAACATTTAATAACATTCTTACTCATAATTAGTGATGCTTTTTGCTTTTGTATTCTTTGGATTACACAATTAGTATAATTAGTGCATAACTGTGGACGTTGCAGCTCTGCAGACGTCCGTATTGTATGGAACCAGTGAAAGGCAGCTGCACCTCTGTGTGCGCGCCTGCATCAGGTCATAGCAGAATTATCTGTTTTCAATTAATGTTTTATAACAAAGTGGAGAAACTTACTGCTTTTAGTATTATTTAACTTGTCCTTTCTCCAGTGGGAGAAGCATTTATGTTTGAGTTGATATACTGAAGCAGTGACGCTTGTGGTTAGCGGGTTGACCTTCAGTAACAGTACAGCAACTTCTTAGTATGATTTTTTATTTAATAGAAACACTTCAACTCTTTTGAATGTTGTTGCCCAGGAACGTAAGCTGTTACACAGCTGGAAACCAGCATCTGTACTCGCAGACAGACCAGTGTTAATCAAAGCTTAATGTATTTAACTTAATGGAAACTAACTTTTCATTTATGGTTCCAAAGTTAATTTTGCATATAATGTAAATATGAATCTGTTCTCACTTTAATTTATGTAAACTGTGTTTTAGAGGTTCTGGCTCATTGAAAGCTACTAATCAGCAGTATTTGTTTGACTAAAATATTAACCAATTAACTGATCCAGAGATAGATCTGCAGTGAAAATGTACAATAATCTGATCCAAGTTGAGCTGCTCAGAGATGATCCGGTCTAAGTTCAGTAGGTTAAAGGTTAAAAAAGGCACAAAGATGGATTTATAATCAAATATGAGTTTATTTTTTTTATAAATCATTCTTACAAAATTGGCATTTATCTATTTCATTTGTGGCATCTATAAAAGTCTTTTCTTAATTACAAGGTAGGAGGGAGGAGAAGGCATCAGGACAGCAGGGCTTAACCGAGTCCTCACAACCAGCCGGCTGAGCAACACGACCGGTCGCTGTTAAGATGATCAGAAAACAAGGATTGGGTCATGCGTTGTCGCCGCAGCAACCGTGTCCAAACAACATGAAAATGTGGCATCATAGGAGAATGGAAGCTGTGACTCATCCAGTGTATGAAGTTAGGGATGTTTGGTTCTTGCACCCAGTGCTGCTGCCGCTGACCAACTGGAAACCAGTGCAAGACCGACTGGAAACCAGTGTAAGACCGACGGCACTCGGCATCAAGAACAAACTTGTTTTAAAAGGCACAAATCAAGAACGGACTAGTTTCCAGAGCACACGCTGCTGTCACTATAAACACTAACTGCCTGGCACATTTTGGGTAAACTTTCTTCCAACTGTGTTAAAGTTGTACATAATGACTTGCATAATGTTCCCCTGATGAAATGAAAGCGGCGTTTTCAGCAGATGCAAAGGTTTTCCCAGGAGCTCGGCTTCCATGCGTCGCATTTTTAAATGAAAGTAACCACACCGACTGAAAAATGGGTTGCTCTCTCTTTCTAAGCTGCAAAACAGGCAATTTAAGCACAACTGTGTCACAGCCTATGTCCCATTATTGTAATGAACAAGTGGAGGATGTTGTACTAACTGAAAACGTTTCCATCTGCTACAGGAGAGCCAGCTGCTTATTATTTTTCATGTGTCAGTCGGTGTAGTCTTTATTGGGACTTTATCATTTCGCCCCTGTGGAGAGCCAAGATGGTGTGGCCCAATCCAATTCTAAGTCACTGGTGTATACCATCTTTTCAGAAGTTAAAACTAGTGTGATGAAGCTGAAAATGCTAGTTCACTCTCTGGGAGTTTATTAGAGAGAAAAAACCGGAGCGTGATGAATGTTTTCCTGGGAAAACCAATGCAGAATGAGACATAATGAGCAGTTTATTGGCATCTGCATGGACTTATGTGCACAGCGTGTTGAAAATAAACTAAATAAATACCACACACTCCCCTCAGCAATGCAGGATCAGTCTTAATATTCCCATCATGTCATCTCACATCATATAATTTTTCCTTTTTATAGAAAATAAATATCTATGTACAGTGCCGGGGTTTGAAATGGTGCATTGTGCGAATTTTCTGCAAAGCTGAAGAGAGGCGGGACAAGAATTTCTCTTATGAGGATGATGAAAAACATTAATTCAAACATGAAATGTTTGATATGGATTCAAACATTATGGTCCTTTTTCCATTTGAAATCAGGACCAGATGGCCTAAATGAGGACTAAGTTGTTCCCGTAATCGGCATTCTCGTGACGCCTTTTCATGCCACTCAACATTAAAACATTGATAAATTTCTTCTGGCCAACAAATCACACTCCAAACCTTCACACACACACACACACATGAAAATCCACAATGAAATGATGGGAGGAGGCATGCGAGTCCTGCTGGGTCCGATATGCTGACAGAAGCTTTGCCGTCGTTAATTACGTGAAAGCTTTATGATACACTTATTTAATGCTAAATGAGCCACGTTGACCAGGAAGAAATGATAAAGACAATAAATAGTAATGGCTGGGACATTACGCCTGATAGAAAGGCCACAAAAAGCACGTTGCTTTCATTCAAGTGTCTGCGGAAAAACTCATTTCTCCTCTTTTTGATGCTCACTGAAAAATGAAGACGACTTCTTGGACGGTTTTGATCTGGTTGCGTAACACCAGTAACATCACTGGGTGGAAACTGTCAGTCATAGCTGGACTGGGAGGGTGTGGTCATAGAGGGGTGAAACTATCCTCCCCAGGCGAGCATTAACCAGCAGGTCATGTTCCTGGGTCATTGTTTTCACTAGACAGTAGCCCATAATGCGCCGTGTCTCATCAACAGCTTGTCTCCTGGGAATAAAACAGCGCTTTGAATGAAATAGGTTTACTTAATAGAAGCCTGAACGCATCTCTGTCTGACAAATGGAGGAGAAAACCTTTTGTCAATTTAATGGCTCCGAGGACGTCTGATATGTCACGGGAAAGGGGGGAGAAAGAAAACACAGAGCACAACAACGGACTAATGAGAATATTTCAAGACAGCAAGCATCGAGGCATCTCAAACTGATGTAGGCAACATGATGTGCAAGAAACGATTTAAAAGGCAGACCCTGATGTCAGTATGGCACTGATGCACTCAGCACTCCTCTGAAACGATGCTGGTCACTAAAGACCAGCGATGGGCTCGAAATGTTGGTCCATTCCTCCCTGTAAGGACAGTGCTCTGAGGCTGCAGAGAGGGGTGTGGGGGGGTGTAGTGGGGAAACGAGTTTGGGTTAGAAAGCAGCGTTCTGCTCCATTTCACCCAGAAATGTTCATTTCACTCATTTCAACGGAGGGAAAATGTACTCCGCAAAAGCTTATGGTTGGATGAGCCAACTCTTCAGGCTCTGTGCACACGGGCGCATGTGCGCACACAAGCGACAATACGGCAAGATCGAAGGGGAAAATAAAAGATGATGAAAGTAAGTGGTGGGAAAAAAGATGAGAAAAGTACAATGGCTGTGGCGAGTGAGAGGAAAATGGGACATGAGATGTTTTTCTAACTTATCGGGGTGAAAACAGGGAAGCAGATAGAAAAGACAACAACACAATGGAATGAGCCGAGGATGGGCAGGCTGGATGCTTTTAGCTTCAGGCTTACGAATGTGTGTCGATAGCTGAAACATCAGGAAATATCAGCTTTAATCTAAAAAAAAAAATAATCTAGGAACAGCTTTGGATATTGCCGTTTACCTTTTTGTACCCTGAAAACAAAAACGTCAAGCAATAAAGCGGGAGTTTTGTAGAGTCCAGTATTACGTCCTGATGCAGACGAGGGAACAGGGAGGGGTTGTTAGGGGCAACCAGAAGGGTTTGCAGAAGGTTAGGTCGCCATTTTGCAATCGCAAACACCTTCCCTCTTCTACCATGCTGCAGATTTTAAGTCCTCTTTGTTCACGGTGTACAAAAAAATACTCTATCCAGTAGCTGTCAGTAGTGTGTGCAGTGTGTTTGCACATTTCTGAAACATACAGCACTGTTTGGCTTGTCCATCAGCTTGTCTGCTTTGCATTGTTTTGTTTTTTTCTCCTTTTTCTTTCATATTCAAATTCCATCTGCTGGTTTCCTTTTCATCCCCTCCTGCATCAAGGCCCGGCAGCAGCGGCGCTGTGGTCATTGGCAACGTGCCGAGTGGAAGACAGAGCGGCGTGTCTCCACGTCAGTCCTGCTGTAGTCACAATACTCCTCCTGCTCTCCACAGAGTCTCTCTCACGCGCTTCCCCCTGCGTAGGGTCACCCCCAAGGGGGCGGCGGTCCTGTCAGAGCCTCTCGATGTCCCTGTATTTCTTACGGAGGATGGAGACCTGGTCCTTAAAGAGGACGGGGTCCAGTCTCATCTGGGAATGGACCAGAGGCATAGTGCCAAACCAGCTGGCAAACTTGTTCATGCAGGTCTGACGTTGGGCGAAATGGTCTGGATCGGCCCAACGAGACGCTCTAGAAGACTGGTGGAAAAAAAAAAGAGATGATGAACAGATTAAAACTCAGCTCCAACATCACTTAGTAACCTGCTGTTTTTATTTTACAGCAGAAAGGATGACACAGCTATTTAAGCACAAATAAAGGTGTTCAGGTCTTTTTTTTATTAGCTTTCTCCTTTATTTCTAAGAGAAAAACAGAATCTTGCCTGCTTTTACTCTGTTATTATGGGGGATTATTGATTAATCAAAGAGAAAAGGTATTTCAGGAAGAGTTTAAACATCTGAAACAGATGTGAAAAACCAATAAGAAAAACCAAAATGCATTATTAAAAGGTACAATGTGTAAGAATTACTGACATCAAATGGTTTTAATGGGCAGAGAAATGACTAAATTCCCAATACCAGCATGATTAGATGGTGGAGGTCAGTGCTCAAAATATTTCAAACAAGCATGTTTTCATCTGCAGGTGGATCGATGTCTGCAGGACGGGTAACCTTTGGTGCTTTTATA
The DNA here is from genome assembly GCA_037177335.1 of Kiunga ballochi. Classification (NCBI taxonomy): domain Eukaryota; kingdom Metazoa; phylum Chordata; class Actinopteri; order Atheriniformes; family Pseudomugilidae; genus Kiunga; species Kiunga ballochi. Next base: position 16,387,778 of record JBAMIG010000018.1, read on the forward strand.
AGCAGTACTTTGTCCAAATAGACAAAACCAACATATCGGTAAATAAAAAAAGCAAACCTGAAACGTTCCTAGTTTTTAATGACATGTTGAATCTGTCACTAACCTGATTTGCTAAATGCTGCCCTTAAAGCACTGGAATCAAGTGACTGAATTAAGAAAAGGTTCAAACTACAGGATGAATTGGTTTACTTCACTTTTCAGCTGATATAAACATATATGTTACATAAAGCTGAACTTTAGTACCACAAATAGCAAACATCATTATCTCTGTCCAATTTCAGCCAGAGTGAGGAAACGATACAGCGACAGCTCACATTTTCCCATCAGCAGCTTCATATTCTATACCTGCAGGATGGAAGGCTGCAGAGAAAAGGCGAGACCTTTGTGAGTGTTTGTCTTGGTGCTGTTTGCAGCTCGTCCCGTTTCCCCACAAGCCAAAGCAAAGACTTTAAACTGACTAAAAAGCTGCAGCATTCATATGATGAGGGGTAAAACACACTGAACAGAGTCAGAGTTCATAAACATGATGACAAGTTTAAAGATCCAAACGTGACCTGATACTTCATCATTTCCTGTAAATAGGATTTTTTTTTTATGGAAAGCAGTTTTCTGGACCGATTGTTGTAAGAAAGTTAATCTACCAAGTCAATAAACAAAACAATGTCAGGAAAGTTTTATTACATCCAGATGTGACCAACCTGTCCCATCATGGTTTCCTTGTACTGTTTCTTCTGGGTGACTTTGATGGGTGGTAGCTTGGTGACAGCGGAGACCAGGAAGTTCATCAGGATGTCCTCACAGTTGGCCAGCTGGTCCACCATGTTCTTCAGGCTCGTGGGCAAATAGTTGGTGTACAGGTAGTGATAGTACCTAGAAAGTCAGGAGAAAAGCCTCTTAAAGTGATGTGTGTCGACACATCATCAGGCTTTAACATAACTGCAGAGCAGCTCAAACACGGAGTGTTTGCATCACAACAGATGGAAGACATACTATGTTCATTTAAAGCACCTAAAGACATAAAAAGCTGAAGTGAGCAGACTGAAGGAGGATCTGCAGAAGCTCCACCATCACCCACGTTAAACGGCACATATCTGATGACGACTTCAAGTTCACGAATGGATTGAATGAGCAACTTATTGAAAGTGATCAAGCATTGGGCTGCGATGATTGGCTGGCTTCTGCTTAATGGGCTGCTCTCATCACAGCAGAGTGAAGCCGTATTAATGCTGACAGGGCTTAGTTTAACCTAATGTAGCAACTACAGAGGGCTGTGTAGCAGACAAATTGACATTTTTGATAAAACGAACTCCGTATCAAAACTTGGGTTTCCTGAGGCTGTGCTTCAGAGAACATCACATCTACTTTATGATCTACAGATCACTGCATCAAAGTGCTCTCTCAGAAGGAAGAAATGAACAGCAGAGAGGAAGTAAGGAGCATGAAAGCAAAACCACTGAGACATGCGGTGTGGGGTTGAAGCTGTACCTGTGGAAGATGGCTGCTCCTGTCAGGACCATGGAGTAATCATTGGTCCACTTGGATGTGTAACCCCAGCGCTCCTTGTTGCTGTCCCAGAAGTGGCTGCGAGCTGGGTAACCTACGATTCTCTCAGGAAAACTCTGCCAGACTGTGAATGCAAAATCCACCTGGATGAACATAAACACACGTTATTAGTCGCACCGACACCTTTAACATGTCACTTCATCCTGATGCGATCCCTGTTATAAAGCGTGTGTTGCATTATGGGATGGAGGGATGCTTCCCAGCAGCCAGCTGGACTTTCCAGGAACTGCACTGCATCACTGGGAGAGATCTGCTGGTAACATGATGCCATTAGGGCCAAATCAGGTCTTTTCTTTTGGGACATTTTACTCTAACTAATAATTATGTCCCTAAAACATTTAGCAATGTTTTCATTTCATGTCAGAGATCCTATGAGTTAAACATTTTCTGTTTTTCCTTTCCTTTATTACAGTAACTAAAACAGCTGGATCACATATAAATAACCCAGTTATTCAACTGGAAATCTAATTATCACCATAAAGCAATATTAAGGTTTTTACTATTAGAGTTTACACCTTTAAAGTGATTCTGTGGACACTTAGTCTATTTTATAATATTTACAAAAAGGGGGGATGAAAGATGCTACAGGGAGTGCACACTTAGAAACACACTTTAGTGAAAATACATCAGAGGTAGAACCTCAAACACGAGGCGGTCCATCCGAGCCGTCGCCTTCTGAAGCGACCATCAAAGCGCTCAAACAAACAAATAAACAAAAACATTTATAAAAGCCTCTTCAGCTCCTTTATAACACATTAAAACACTCTGCTCTCCTCAGGAAATGCTTATAAAAACACTTTGTAAATCTGGGCACGATTTTTTTATCAGCCATCTCTGTAACATTTGCTCAAACTGTCTGCAAAAAGGCAAAAAAAGATATTTGCTCGACTCATTTTTGCATGTAAATATGTAGAAAATGATATTTTTACAACTATAAGGTGCGAGGGATTATTTTCCTGCTGAGAGAGAGAGAGAGAGAGAGAGAATTCGTACAAGCAGGAGAAAAGTGGTGTTATGATATCATGTATCAGCAGGAATGAAATGAAAGGTGCACCAGATGGTGGTGAGACCAGCAAAATTAAATGGTTTGGAGGAAAAGACTGGAAGCAGAACGGGAGGCGGCCAGATTAAAGCAGTGGCGTTCTCTTTGGGTGTGACAAGGATGGATGCATCACAGACACCACCTTAGATGTTTCAGAGATAAAGTCAGAGGCCAGAGTAAGAAGGTTTGTGCGTGTGCACAGGAGGGATGGTCAGTATCAGCATGATGCTGAGGTTGGAACTACCAGCAGGAGCGCAAGAGAGGAGGAGGAGGAGGAGGAGGAAGATAGGGGTGGATGGGGTCTGAAAATTAGATGGGACAAGAAAGCCGGCTGAAGATATCTAAAGTAAAATAAAATATTTAAATAAAAGAACCGGAAAAGGGAGATTTGTAGGAAACGACTTTAAGCTAAACTCATTTTTCTTTCCTAATTTGCATCGTTTCAAACCATCTCTGCTCAACTCTCATCTTAGGAAAAGCCCAGGTGGATTAGACGCCATCTTGAACCACACAAAAATCACCCTACGCTCTTCAAAGCAGCATCTGGCTTCCCATAGTGCTGCGCCTGAGCAGGTCCCTGTGTCAGCATGTGGAATAAAAACGCCCCCGCTACAGCACGGCATTCAGAGCCAACAACACGAGACAGGCGGTAGAGAAGACAGCAGGAAGACAGATAAAAAAATAAATAAATAAAAAAGGAGTCCAGATTTAAATGGCAGGGACTTAAAATGGAGGAGAAAGGTTGCTGTGTTTCATCTCAGAGGGGATGAGAGCCATGGAGTGTTTTTACTGCTGAAATTACCTCTGTGGTGGACAACACCGTGTCTTCGTCTAGGCTGAGGACAGCATCGGTCACTATGGTCTCGTAGGGCAGGAAGCGGCTGCTCATGACCTGCAGGGGAACGCAGAGTTAAAACCACATCACTTGCATTAATAAATGATTATTTGGTGGGAAGGCAGACGTTTCAGATGCAGGAAATAAGATCAGAATGTCGGGCGAAATATCTTCCACTGACGCCGTTCTTCTTTTATTAAACTTCCTTTTCTGACGCTGTGGATGTGTCGACTCAGAAACATTAGAGTCTTTTTTTTTTATGATGAACTTCTAGAGCATTTTATCACTTAGACTGAGCCGGTCGGCAAATTCTCCCCTCATTATGTGCTACTTATTTAGGTCAAGTAGCAGTCGCAGACAAAACAAGGAAAAGGAAATGAGGGGGTCTTTTCTTTAGCCTGTTCTTTGTGGGAGATGTCAGCATGTTTACCTGAAAGTGGAAAAAAAAAGCCTCCAGAATAATCTGTTAATGCAATGTCACCATGTAGCAAATAATAATCAGATTAAACATTTCTTTAAGGGTTTGTTGACTGTTAAAAGGTCAAAACTACATGTTTTAGTTTGGAGTGGATCATTTTAGATTCTAACTTTAAAACCATGAGCATTTCTCTGGTTAGGGTTTAGTTTTTTTAGATGCATTGAAGTAATGACAGGCGTGTGGAGCAGGAAGTCTTTACTCGGTTATCTGGTTGCATCAGGAACCAGAAACAGAGCGATTAATAAGCTGATCTCTGCAGAGCTGTGCTCTCCACATTGCAGCCACAGCTGGAGCTGCAACCATCACAACAACGCCACGACACACCAGAGATGATGCAGACTGCATTATCTGTAATTGGTCTTCTTGGTGTGCTGCACTTTAAATGCATTTAGATTTGCTCAAGTATTATGCCCCCGTGGAGAAAAAAGATCAAATAAAGGAGACTATAATTGAATTATGTTTGTTTGTGAGCAGCGTTCTCTCAGTGTCAATCAGGTTTAATCGCCGTACACATCACGTCCTCTAATATCTGCTGTGTTGTGTGAATTTACGGAAAGGTGACTGTAGCTGATGGCCTCAGAGGACAAATAGTATCAGCTTTAAATTATTTGAAGCAGCAGCATAAAAACTTTCACTTTGGAGAAATAACTGCAGCCGGATGCAGTCAAACAGGTACATTGGTTTACATTGGCTCAGTGCACTGGTGGAGACTTTGCTGCAGGGTCTGCTTTGGTGTGATGAAGCATCATAAACCGAGCTTAAGTCAGCAGATGTCTGTTGCATGCTAACACTCTGCATCTCGCTGCAAACATTGTTGTTTGAAGATAGGTGGGTAGCTAGAAAGGTATGTTCAGGCTTTTATTTTTCCCTTTTTTTCTTCCTGAAATGGGAAAAATTGACCTTTTCAGAGAAACGAGACTGAATTTGAACATTAAATATTAAACAGAACTTCATGTCTGGGTTCAACTAAAATGGATCCACATGGAGAATTTGTTGATGTAAAAAATAAGTAGATAAGTTACATTAAAGCTAAACGTCTGAAGCTTGATAAGAAGATGGACTTGAATCCATCTCTGCTATGGTTCATCCTCCAAAGTGCTTCCCAACAGTCACATGAGAACTGAGGTGTAACCACGACAACCGTCGGGGGGGGCAGAGGTTAGGACAGCTCCACCGGGAGCTCTTTAAAGTCCACGTTTCACTGTCGTGACTGACACGTTCAGCAACAACAAAAATACTTTTTCCCCCCCAAGCTGACCGTTTTCTCCTTAACACACATCCAGCCTCGCAGATGTCCAGCTCTTTGTTCACCAGTGGATTTACTCTGCTGGAAGATGATGAGATTCACCTCCAGAAAAAAAAAAACTAAAAATAAATGTCTTTTTGCTTCCAATATCTGCTGTATGCATTTTTAATGATCACTCACAAATTCATTCAGGAGAGGCAACAAGCCACGGCAACAACAAGCAGCAGCGCAGGAAGGAAGGGAAAAGCAAACATCCCAGGCTTTTCTGCAGGAGTGTTTTCTACAGTGATGAAGCACCGCTACAACTTTCCATTACTGCTGTCTCTCTTATAAAAAACAAAAATCAATAAAAGCCATACACAGAACCAGACACACTGTGTGAGTCATGTGTTATACATGTGGCACAAATATGCTCCTCTTCTCCTCTGCTGTGGAAAATATGTATATTTGATGGCGGCTGAAGGCAAACTGCATCATACACGGCAGTCCTTGAATATTTACTTGAAGCGGAGAGGGAGTGATGGTGGCGGAGCCCTAGTGGGTGGATGGAAAGATCAACATCTTGAGGATATTTAGATGGGAAGTCTTTGGTCTGTTGCCGTGATGAAAGGAGCTCGGATAAGAAAACAGGCGGCTTCTCGGTGACGAAGAGAGCGCGGATGTGTGCAGCCTCCCACACAAATGAGTGCAGATGCACACAGCGAACACATCCAGATAAACAGTCGATAGATGTAAACACTCGCACAAAGAGCCCAGAAAGCCTGTTTTTAAAGTTATTTCGCTTTAGGGTCTATTCTCCTTAATAACAACAAAATGTATTCTTGTAAACAACCTCAGCTATGAAGTTACATTTATTCCTGTCGTCCTCATGCCTCTATCTGCAGCTGCTACACCCTCTTTTCCATCCAGTCCATGGCTGCACCCCTGCACTGACCTCACTATCAACAAGGCTTAATCACTTCTATGGTGAAGGGCAGCAAACAGAGAGACACTAATATAAGCCTTACTGTCACGCAGCATGGAGGCCGAAATGCGCTGCAAAGCTAAATAAGTCATTATGAAGCGCCGGCGCTGCGGGTCAAACAGCCACAATCAGGTTTTCTGAATGAGACTAAATGTACAAAACTAAAAGGAAACAACCGTTGCTTTGATTAAACTGTTATTTTTTTCAGCTTATTGAAAATATATTCTTTGAAAAACTCTTTCTAGGAATACCGAGCGCCGACCCAAACCCACTGTGTGCTGCATTCCTCATCAGCAAACTCCAAACCGGACGGTAAAAATGTCCATCGCGGACAGAAAGAAGTGGCTTGTTGCTCCAACCCGCTCACAACATCGCACTAATAAAAGCGCCTCTTAGAAGTGCTAAATGCTTCAAGTTGTTGGACATATTTTGGTTTATGAGCTGCTGAATGATAGGTAGTTACCATCCAACATGCCGAAAGCGAAGACTATGATAACATGGTGTAAAAAGAAAAGGGAGAAATCTTTTTTTTAAAAAGTTGCTTTTGAAAGCTTTCATTTATGCTATTGCTCAATAATAAGCAAAGCAATATATACTTATTTAACAACATACTTCACACCTTTTAATAACCCCAGCAGGAGAATATTGCGAGGGATTTTGCCACATTATTTGAGGGTGTTAGCCACATTTTTAGTTATGCTGTTTGTTCCAGAAAAGGCAAAAACCCTCACAGGCTACAGCTCATTATCAAGGTAACTAATCAGGCTTTCAAACAAAGTACATACATTTCCAGAAATTCATTATTTTCTCAGACTTGCCTTGATAAACTTTTTATCAGCATCAGATTTTAGGAAAAAATCCTTAAAAATGTCTCGCTAACAGGTGGATGCCTGGTGGTTGCTGGGATACGCTCCAGCTACCATGAATTGGATGGAGCCGTACGGAAAATGGATGGATGGATCTGAAAGTGTGCGACTTGGTATCAACCATATCAGGGTCTATTGTGTTACTAAAACTGCAATAAAAGATAAAGTTTCCAATCAAATTCCCTACAAACAGATCATCTCAATGATGGCAGCAGCTTGGTTTGACATGTTCTAGTTTTCCATCACAAAGAACGAAACTTGATGCAAAACCATGAAAAGTTTGTTTCATTTAAATCAGACGGTCAGTCAGAAGCCATCCTAAAACAACCGTTTTGACTGTTTCCCACATTTTAACAAGCTGCGGGGGGAAATGTGAGTGGCAGTCGTGTTTACAGATGGAGGGAAAATGTAAGTTGAGTGGAAAGATGAGACGCGGTACCCTCCCTCTCACCTCATTGTCATCATTACCAGCACATCTCTCCTGCAGGCAAAAACAAAACAGCCTCATCTCTGAGCCGTGTGCTTTCCACTTTCCTTTCACCAGAAGTTGACAGAGAGAATACCAACGAAGAAGAGGGGGAACAAGAGAGAGAAAAGTGACAGCGAAACAAACAGGGATGAGAGACAAAGCGAGGATGAGAGGCTGATGTTTCCAGGCCCCGGTTGGTTTGTAACGTTAGAAGTGAGACATACTAGCCCGGGGCTTCCTGCTGCTCTGTGAGCTCTTACTGCAAGAATCTGCCTCCAGCACTTTATCTCCTCCTGTGGAAAAGAACGGAGGAGAAAGACGGAGAAGGAGGTGCGAGAACCTACAGTACGTTTAAAATGCATGAAGAGCCGATGGGATTCGGACATGGCCTGAACCTGATTGGTGGAGAACGTGTCTGAAACAACGGTGGGGAAAGAATAACTGGTGTTTTAAGAAGCACCGGAGTAAAAAGCCAATCAGTAAAAACTCTAATCCTCCATTAAGCAGATGCAGAAAAGACTGGAAACTTTTTCAGCATCTTGATGCTGCAGTGTCTCATTAAAGCAGCAGCATGATGGGGACAGAGACACCTTCCAGTTCCTCATATTATTCTCTCACTTCTACATATTTACAGCAAAACATTGCGATTATAGTCAACGTTTGTCTGCTCAAACAGTTCAGTCCAGGTTTAAGCAAACATGTAAACCTCGGGGTGTTTTTAGGCCTCTGGGGGTTCAGCCTGATGGATTAGACTTGCTTCCCTCATCGCATCAGGTTGGGCTGTTTGGACTGAAAACCTCAGCCTGTCTGGTTTTTGTGGGCTCATTGTGGGGTGAAGATGATGTTGCCATATCGGGTGTTCTGAGCTTTGCCCGACGACGTTTGAATAACGTGGACGCCAGGGTCGAATCCTCTGATTGGCTTGCTGAGCCACGGTGGCCTCACGTCTGAACTGTGACCTGGTCATCCCGAACTAGAACTTTATTCTTCCTAACTAGTTTCACATCCCAGACCGCTATCAGAACATATCTACCAGCAGCTTTCTGGCTTTTAAAAGTGATGTTTAATAAGCTGCAAATGGTTCTTTCTGCAGAGCAGAGACTTCCTGCCTGCAGCCTTGATTCACACACTGCTGCTGTTCAGATTTCCTTTTGTGACAAACTCATAAATACGAACAGAGAAGCCTTCAGTTGCTTAGAAGTTGGCCCTTAGATTCTTTTGTGACCTCTTAGACAATAACACACCTTGCTTTTGGAGTGATTGGTGTTGGTCAGGCATTCCTGTGAGGGCAACGGTGTTACTAAATTCTTTCATAGATAGAGAAACAAACCTTTAAGGTTTTTATTTAATTTATTTTTTTTTACCTTTTCAGTCAGTTTAGAAGACTTGTTGTGAAACATGTCCTCTCCTTAAGTCTAATCACCCAAATCTAGACACAGAGGAAACCACACGATGCATTTATGTGCATTGAAAAACACTGAAAGTTTCCTTTGTTTATAACCTTATAAGGTAACAAATTGTGTAGCAAATCTTTCCAGAGATTAGGAAACAAAGGCAGAGGAGTGAAAGGAGTGTGTGATAAAGGTAACAAACCTATGTCTCTGAATCCTTTTGATAACGGCAACAAGAAAGGAAAGAAGGGGAGAAAAGAGATGGGGAGATATACAACGGTGAAACGAGGATGAGAGGAACCTGGGATGAAAAAAATAAAAGAAGATCTGTGTGTGAGGAGGAGGAGGAGGATGATGAAAGTGAGCGGGGGATAAACAAGAAAGTGGCAGGAAAAAGGCAAGAAGGATGAAAAACACTCCCTGCCTCTCCCTCTGTGGGGTGGAAGAACACAGCTTGGCTCGCCACGGTAAACACAGAAAACACCACAACCACAACAAACCACAGGCTGCCTGGCTCACACACACACACACACACAGACACACACAGCTACACAATGGCAATACGATAAGCCTGTTCTGCTGCTTTTCACACACACACTGTTACACTCAGAGGCCTCCCATTGTGATTGACAGCTTGGGAGAAACCACTCAGAGCCACGGGGAGAGAAAAACCATAAACCCAGCCTACCGCCGGGTGAGTGACACTGATGTGAAAACCACTTCCACTGATTGGCAGGTGATGTTAAGTCCTCACAAGCAAGGATGAGAAGAGACAGATGGGATGGAGGTCTCAGAGAACCATAATTCTTCCCATAAAATGGAAGAAAAAAAAGCACCTTTACAAGCGGAAGTGTAAACAGGAAGCCTCGGCTCTGATGAAAATGTCATTCAGAGTCCACGGCCTGAACTTTGACACATGCAGGTCAGAGGTTAGAACAAACGGAGCAACACTGTCACACCCGCCGACAAAAAAAGATTAATAAGGTTGTCTCACACGCAGCGGCACAGAGACATGCTGCAGGACATGTTTCACCACAACAATATCTACATAGAACAAGCATCCAGGAAGTCTGACACACACCTGGAAAACAGGTGTGATGTCATTTACATGTACTTAGAAAGCTCTAAGTCACATCGTAGCTCATACCAAGCTTCTTTTGGACATGTTAAAAGGATCTATAATATATGTAACGGGATGTCTGCTGTTGCTCTAGTGAGTGGTGTTTAATACGGTGTTGCATGATGGCTTGTAGCATGACATCATATGAATGATGGCTGGGATGTGCATCAACACACCCAAGCTGAAAACCACACTGGAAAATGCTGGAGTGTCCTCTCTGGGTCTCGTCTAAGAGTCTTGCAAGCAGGACCTTGCCAGATCTTCGATGAGTGGTAGATGAGTGTGTGCAGGGATGGATGGATAGATGGAAACGACTGCACTTCATAAATTGCACCTATTAAACGGACGCAGGATTGTTTTAGAGCTACATGGTGGTTAGCATCGTCACCTCACAGAAGAGGAGTTCCTGGTTTGGTCCTCGGCTGAGACCTTTGTGTCTCACTTCAGGTGTAATCCAGAAAACACACATGCCATGTGTGTGTTTTAGCGAGCACCCTGCCTCTCGCTCTGCTTTGCAATAATCAGGTATAGATGGATCTATAGCCAGTACCATACAGGTGGAACTTATTGGTCCATGATACTGGTTTTCTAAACCAGTACTCTCAAAACATGTCATTTATTAACTTAAATAATGAACAATAGTCAAACATACACAGGTAAAAATTTCAGACAATTATTCACTTTCAACTTAAAAAACTATTTTGATCATAATTTTTTGCTATTTAAAATGTAAACATATAGAAATTAAATGAATACATTATTGGGTTTGAATAAAAGCAGGAAAATCATATGAGGATAAAAGATATACCTAGGCTGCATGGTAGTTATGAGATTTAACCACTTTATTCCACTAATTAGATATTAAGTTATAATTAAAGTAAAAAAAAAACTGCAGTAAATACTCAAAAAGAAGGAAATACATTTAGGCATGTGCACCTTTCATTATTAACACTGTATCTTTCCATTACATAATATGCTTTTCAGTCATTCTTTCTACCCGAGTATAAAATTCTCATTACTGAGGTCTAATTAAAAGCACACAAACTGTCTTTTAATGGAACGAACGCAGCACAAATCGAAACTCATTAACTCCCAGAAACTCCGACTGAATAAAAGCGTGTTGAGATACTGTAGCTTTACCATCTGAGAATATCATGAGCAATGTAATTAGAAATGATAGCGATCGCACCTCTGAGGTATCCGAGAGGTAGCGTGTGTGTGTGTGTGTGTGTGTGTGTGTGTTGAGGCCCACCTTATTCTCTCCCTCGATGACGATGACGGGCACAGTGGTGGCGGGCCAGCGGTGCTTTGCAGGGAGAGGCTTGTCACAGTTCCACAGGACGATTATCTGAAAAACAAAGCAAACAAACGTGTTTATATTCCTGCACAGGATCACATTTAATCATTTAATTCATTCCCAACAACCTTCCCCTTACAGCAAAACTAATTCCCAGTTGGTTTCTGCATCAACCCGTTGACATTTATTTCATGGCCAGCAAATGCCACCTTATTACAAGCTGATGCAATGTTAAAGAGCCAGAAGGCCAACTGAAGTGATCAAATATTTCCAATTACAGCCGCTCTTTGGCTTTCACGTTTCAGACCAGAAACAATCTCATCACATCATCGTGGTTTGTCTCCTCCAGAGGACAACGCTGAGCACATTTTCCAGCCCACATGACGCCCATCTCCAGTCAGATAATGTTTCGCACGAGGAGGTCGTGTTCCAGCCGCGGTCAGGTCATGTTTTATACGAGTCAGTCTGCAGCCCGGCGACCTGCAGGTCAGCCCGTCCGCCGCGTTACTACAGCTGAGCTCATTAATATTTATATTAATGTTTATATTAATATTTATATATTATTAAAAACACATAAAATCACCCTGCATTAACTTACACACTTTTTTTTCCCACTTAAACGAGAACAGAAATGTGCTAAACTCTTCGTGTTTAAGCTCTATTTTTATATTTTTAAGGTCTTTAAAATGTTTTTATGCTGGTTTGTGGCCTTTTTTTTTTTACTTTCTGTCCATATCTGCAATTTTTTTTAAGTGAATTGAAAGCAGACAGTCATGAGAACAAAGTTTTACTTTCCTTCCCCCCACATCTGCAATCTGTCAACCCCCCCAAATGAAAGCCACACTGATGGCAAACACATCAGGATGAAAGAATGAGATAATACTTTAACGTCCGCTCGCACGAAAAATCGTACCACCCAACTGATTCAATCATTACAAACATAAAAATATATCAAATCCATGAAAACAATCCTGAACAATGATTACACACACACACACACACACACACACACACAGAGATGCATCTATTTGCATGTAATACATGTACTTTGTTTTTGCAACCCACTTCATCTGTTTGTGTAGAAATCAGCTTCTTAGTGGCTGTGCATGCAGGGCCAGCGAGTTCTGCCTGTAAGCAGCCACATAAAGACCCATATGGAGGCTTTTGCACATCTGTACTACACACACTTGTAATACAAGAAAGAAAACTTTTTCCTCCTTTCCTGTCGTTATATTTATTCTCTATAACAGTAATTTAGTAAATAAATATTCCCTGCAGTGTTGCATGTGTTTTTCTTGCTTTTCTGGTGTGTGTGTGTGTGTGTGTGTG
>JBAMIG010000018.1:16427889-16463717 GCA_037177335.1 Kiunga ballochi
TGTGTGTGTGTCTGTGTGTGTGTTGCATGTATTTGAATGAAAGAGGCATATTTGGTCTTAAAGAAAAACATCACAGGGAGTGGGATACAAAGGACAGGAAAAATAAGAGAGAGAGAAAGAGGATGAAACCTCCACAATGATGCAATTATGATTCAATTTAGATTCTTGCATCAATTATGCAAACATATTCAAGAGACGTGTCAAATATTTATAGGCTCCCCAACTTCCCAAACTATATTCATTAAGGAGCCAAAAGTTAACCCGGGCTCTTTCATTAATCATGGATAGATGTCAGCTGGAGGTCCACATTCAAATTCAGCCCCGAGCATCAATATCACGCGTAGATCCGTGTGCCCATCTTCGTCTGTTTATCTGTGTGTGAGCTGCCATGTAGCTGCTGTCAGTGCCGACCCCTGACCCCACCACCTTCGAGTTGGTGCATGTTAGTGGATGCAGAGCTGCTGCTTAATATTCTGCGGCAGCTTTACTGGCAGGAAGACATTGAGTGAATGCCATTACTGGCAACCAGGTCTGTACATGAGAGTCCTGTTATTAGAGCTGAGGCTGGGAGTTATTTGATTTTTTTTTTACCATGCAAAGCTTCAATAGATTTCAAATTCAGGATTAAGAACATTTTTTTCCACACGATTTTTTTCAAATGCAAACAAAGCTTTCTGTGCAGGTTCCAAAACCTCCAATAACTGGTTCGATTCCCAGGACTGCAAGTTTAGATCAACTGTGTTATTTCCCGTCTCTTTCAACACAATGTTTTGAAGCCCAGTTTGTCTATATAATGTGCTAAATATACTGCGTTGTTAACGCGGCATGTATGTCACATCATCACTGCAACAATGACGACATCTTGCATGTTTTCCCGTAGATCCCAGCAAATACAATTACTACTAATCTGCTATGCTGAGAGAAAGTCATGACAATTAAGGACATTTTCACACATCTTCAACAAGTCTTAAGCTTTCTCCTGCACCCCAGTGAGAGCCTTTAGTTGTTTTTAAAGCTGAGCATTTCTTCCCCATAATATTTAATTATTCACAGATGAATAAAAGTGCAGATCTGAAGCAAGAAATATTGTACTTCACCTGAAAAAGGTACTAATCACCTGGACAGAAAAAAGATTTATTTAAAATATAGAATAAAATATTTCAAGCTACAAAAAAAACAAATATAAAAACGCCATCAAACATAGAGGCGGCATGAAACAAAAAATTATGTATGTGCGCTATTAAAATAAGTATTGTATTCTTTGCCATTCAAAATTTAAGAAGTGAAATTTATGAATATTATAATTAGCTGTAAAAACACTTCATCTTCAGATTTTTGCAGCCGAGTCGTCTCTACACAGTCCATTGGGTCTCTGTTGTTTCGCCCCTCAGATACAGCCAGTATTTTAGTCATATGACAAATTCCTCATGGGAACCTGTCTCATGTGACTAAACTGATGCTCCAGAACTGGGTGGGGTCACGACTCACGGGTCAAAGATCAGGTCGGTCCCCACCCTGAGGAACAAAAGCATGGACCAAGCCTTTCAGGGAAGATCCCGGTGGCTTACACTTAGGCTGACAGGGGGAGTCTCGCTGTCTGTCTGTGTGTGTGTGTGTGTGTGTGTGTGTGTGTGTGTGTGTGTGTGTGTGTGATTATCTGCTTGTTTTTGAAGTTGTATTTACAAAATGTAAGGTTGTGTAAGTGTGTGTTTGTGCCTAATAGGTTTTTATGAAAATTTACAGTCAATGTCGCAGTGACACGTATGCAAAGTGGCCAGATTTCACGCGCATGTTAGATCACGTGTATGTGCGTGCATGTGTGTGTGTGCGTGTAGTAAAGCCAAAGTGCAAACCTACTGCAAGGTTCCCCTGGAGCGTTGCAGTCGACCGGAGTAGTGCGTGTGCGTGTGTGTGTTTATATATGGAACAGCTGTTCTGCAGCACTACATACAGAGGTCAGGCATAGACATAGACAAACTACAGCTGTGGCCTTGGAGCTTGTGGGAACTGTGGCTTCAACACCGTTGAAAGAGAGAATGAATGAGAGAGAGAGAGAGAGAGAATGAATGAGAGAGTGAGAGAGAGGGGGGTGGAGATATGAACAGATTCAGTTGGGAAAGCTGAATTTATAATCTGAGATGGCTTAAGAAGAAAAACCCATGGGGAAGAGCGGGGAAGGCTTAAATGAAAAAGACACAAAAGAAAAGAGGATGTCCCTCTGTGTTTAAGTCAAGGCGAGATGCAGAAGCCACAGAGACTAGCAGGCGACATGAACCGCGACATGCTTTGGCCAGAAAATCTTCACAGCAAGACGCAAGATGAGAAGCACGTCCGCCGAGGGCTCTTTTCCAATGAGCTGATCCACTCAGACATCAACCACAGTCACTTAGCGTTCCCAGTAAATCCCTCTAGTTTAAGGAAATTAATCAAAGTTATACTCTTATAAACAACTTGACTTTCCTGGCAGAAGACTGGCCCATTGGCCAAGGCTCCAGACTAACTCAAATAAAGACCCTTTGTTGGACAACCCATAATGTGATAAGTCTGAGGAATCACTTTATAGTTTTGTAAAGACAATCATGAACCGAGGTTGCAAGCAGAGCAGAGCCTGCGCTCCAGCAGAGAGAAAACCAACAGCAGCGAGAAGGGGACTGACTGAGAAAACTAATAAGCCTCATGCTACGGGAAAGAAATGGGCTCATCTCTCCGAGGCACCCAGAGAAACTACTGGAGCTGTTGTATACCATTTCAGAGAACAAAAAAAAACAGTCTCATCTATGCTGAAACCCAATACTAAATCCCTTCTGCCTGACAGATTTGGCGAAGGAATAATATCTGCAGAAAGAAAAATATTTGCAGCCTATAATATAGAAGCATGGGAGGGTAGAGAGTGGGAGATGGAAGTAGGCCAAAAGCCAATTTATGGCTTGTATGGAGCTCTTAACCAGATAGAAACCAGATAGCTTAAAAATCCTTCCCAAAAACTCTCACTTGCTTGTGAGCCTCAATTAAACATTTGCTAATAATCTTTGAGGTACCTAAACATGAAATAATTAAAAGCCTGTAAAGACTTGAAGCAGTTGTGGACATAAAGGCTGAAGAAACACAACTAACAGAAAAAAATGTTAAAAGAGGAGAGTTCCCACAGAAAAAGTGACCTTTCTGAAGACAGGTTTTATGGTAATAAACCAAGTAAAACCCAATAATATGCAATAAAGCATCAAATGCAAGGCTGTAAATGAACATGCGAGTTCCGCTGAAGTTTGACAAAGAGCTGGATTTGATCTCAACGTGTGCCTGCAAAGGTTGGTTTCCTGTAAACAATATAACTGATAATGATCTCCTGTATGCAAGTAAACCGTACATGGCAAAATGTCGCTGAGGGTCACACATGGCAGATCACACAAACAAAAAGAGGATGCGTCACCCCTCTATGCAGCGGGCTTTTACTCGGGTCCGTGTGAAAGACCCATGCAGCGCTGCACAGCTGTTGTCCTCGAGCCGCCTCATGTGTGAGCCCCTTCACAGCTGTGACACATCTTATCAGGATGACACAGCACCCAGTAGGGATTCCTCCACATTTATAAGATATCAGTAAGCTCATGGAGAAGGCTATATTTTTTATTATTGTTGCCTGGAATGACAAAGTCAAATTAATGTCAAGTAGAAAGCATTTAACAAGGAAGCACAAACAGCAGCTATGTTTTAACCATAGCAGAAACTCATGCATGTCTGAAATCCATGGGTGACTGACTACGCTACAGGCTTGAACATTAAGATTTTATCGTTTATCGTAGCCGTCAATGAGGCAAAGTACCAATCACAGGTTCTTCTGTCTAAATTTTAGCTCCTGTGTAATGTGTACCTCAATGTTCAATGCAACACGCTAAACAAGAGCTGGATAAGAATGGAAAATTGCAGTGATAAAAAAAATACCAACCTGAAAGTAAACAATGTACTGGCAACAAACCTTTGAGGACCCATAACCTTTATGAATCAATGGATTGACAAGATCTCAGCAAGATGTAAAGAATTTACAGAATTAAAAAAAAGCAGAGAAACATATGCACATTTAAAGATAAATGTCTGTGGTTTAGTCTATGCAGAGGTACAGGAAGTTCTCTTTATCAATGTTTAGCCATTGCACAACTACACAACCAACAGTTCCAAATCAAAATATTCTTACAGATACTGCTGTAAAATAGTTCTCACAAATAGCTAAAAAGCTGAAAATATGTACATGGAATTAAAACTCAATCACGTCACCATTGACAAACTTTTTTAGCTGTAGCTAAAAGGTTTTTGCAGGGTTGTGATTGTTGGACTGACAATTGAGTTCTGCTTTTTGCAGATGATGTAGTCCTGTTTGCTTCATCAGTTTCAACTCATTGGGCTGGTTTATGTGTGAAGAGATTTGGATGAGGATCTAAATCCAGGACCATGTTCATCAGCAGGAAAAAAAAGGGATGTCAAGAATGAGATTCTGCCCAAAGTGAGAGAATTTAGGTATCTGGGGTCTTGTTTGTAAAGACCATATCCATATAGGATGGATGGAATGAGGGATTAATGATGCGTATCTGTAGTAATGTTTGCTTTGCATCCACTTGTCATAAAGAAATAAAGTCAAAATGAGACTCTTGAAGCTTTTATGATCCTATAAGGGGTGACCAAAAGAAAATAATTGCAGATACAACTGAACAGGATGTCAGGAATCTCCCTTAGAGACAGGATGAGAAGTTTGGCTCAGAGTAGAACTGTTATTCCTCTGCAGACAGTACCCAAATGATGCTAAGGTTACGATGCTTCCTGGATGTCTCCCTCGTGAGGTCTTTTTGACCCATTCTACTGTTAAGAGGCCTCAGGGACGTCCCTGGACATGTTGGAGGGATTAGGTCTCTTAGCTGGCCTGGGAACACCACAGGGCTTTCATGGATGAGTTGGAAGAAGGGGGTTCCCTGCTCAATCACTTATCTAAATAACTTTTTTGGTCAAACAAATCTATCAATAACAACTTATCAAAAGAGTTAAATCCCAAAAAAATAAAAGTAACTACCATCAAAGTTACAAAAAAAAACTGGAGTTGTCAAATATTCATCTGGTTCCACAGGGGAATTCACCGTGTTGATTTCACTCAGAAAATAACCCTGCCACAGATGCTGAAAAAAAAAGTTATGTAACAAGATTTTTTAATTAAAAGGATATTTGATCACTGAGAAAAAAAAAGAAAAATGGAAAAAAAAAAATAGCAGCAGCTTGGGTGATAGAGAAAAGTTCATGCCCTTAGCACAAAGCAATATGTATCAAAAGCTCTTTTCATTTCCTCCAATATGAATGAAGCATGAGTGAACATGAAGAGGCAGTTCTTGGTGAGAAACACAAGTTCAGCACTTAACACATACCAGGGAGACATTCCTTCATGATATACCAAGAGCTCTGCTTTTCTTACATTTTCTCTTCAGCTGCATTCAAACAGTCAAAGATGTGATGATAGGAGAAGTAAAGAGAAACACTGAAAATGTGAGGAACTGATAATGAATGAAGCATACTGTGCCTTCAAAAAATGTTCTTTAAAAGAAAAGAAAATCCTGATGTACAGTTTGGTCCCATCATCTCAGTTTACTCAAGCCACATCGCTGGGTCTCGCAGGTAAAGAGGAAATATCAAATACATTTTCATGCCAGATTTACAGCATAAAAATAATATCTGCGAATGAGACCCAAGATTATGTGGAGAAAAAGAGGGTTTTGGTTTTATCTTTCCATTAAAAGGCAGCATGTCTGCGGTGCAGTAGAGCAGAGAGCCAGCCTTCTCTTCTTCTACAAGTAACAGAGGGATATTGTTGCTGCAGAACCACGACTTCAGTTACGGCGCACATTCCTACCTCTTCATTTCAAAGACAGAAATATGGAAAGGTAAGGTGAGGTGGGAAAGGCCGAGGACGAGCAGGCAGAAAATAATGGGGTCCAGAAATAATAGAGAGGAGCAATTGGTGGGAAAGTCCAGCCAGATACATTAACAACTTAACACTAATGCACCCACTCCTGAGGCACCGCATCAACTCTGTAAGAGGAAACTATTTCTGGGGCCAAACGGAGCGGAGAAAAATCACCTGACTGCTTTGATCTGACTCAGTGAGAATGTCGCCTCCAGTCTGAGCATGCAATTCCCTTCAATGGGACACTGCAATGGCACCATTGTGTTGTGAGGCACCCACTCTGAAGATGGCACACTTTCTTCTTCCTGAAAGTCATAACAGTCAAACTACTACTGCAATAACTGTCCTCAACGAATGCCCCTGGTGAAAGCAGCTACAGACACATATACAAAACCACAGGCAGATTTCGCTATGATGTGCATTACACCTACATTGCTTGGGCTCAGGCTCACTCTCATCTGATTTGGTTGAGAATAGGACAGTTTAAATCCCACTTTCCAGGAATGAATAAACCTCCAACTGAGGGTCCTATTAGCAAAGCCATAAATGCTAATGCTAACCATAATAACAGCATCATGGTTTAAAACCATTGTGGTTGGCTTGCCCCAGCAAGCATGCATAATTACAACTAAATACAAAAAATTTGATGATTCTGAATGAGATGAATTGGTTTAATCCATTTTAACCCTCTTCTCGTTCCTTTTTATGACAACATGTTGGAAAATGCCCCCCCGTTTATATGGAAAACTCAGTGTTGATATAGTTCCCCCTCTTTTCTCGGGATGGAGTAAAACATACTTTCAACACAGTACTGATATGAAGCTTGATATTAGCTTTTATTTTGAGATCATTTCAGATTTCTCTAATACAGAATTTTTAGCCATATTTCTTTGAATTTACCCCAAAGCTGAACCTAAACAAGTTTATATGAGGTTTTATTTGCTACAAAACGGTGTCCCGTCTACTCTAAAAACAGGTTCATTACACTAATAACGGATAAAAGTAAACCTAATTAATAAAGTTATGGGGCTTAAAAACCAAAGCAATAAGCTAGAAAACATTAAAAAACTAATTGCAGAAGAACTATAAAGTGGGCAGATAACACTGTGTGTTGGCTAAGCAGAGCAGACCAGCTCTAATGTTGCAGACATGGCATGGCTACGTTTATGAACACCAAATCAATGATTTAATATTCTGTGACATCTTACCACAGTTGCAGTTTCATTTACAGGCCTGGGATATTGTTGTTGGGGCAAATTGGAATAAAATATGTTACCTTCCTCGTGCTGAATTTTCTGTTACACATCACCTGCTATAAAAAAAAAAGATTTTAGCTTCTCACATAAGGTGTTTTTTTCTTCCTACAAATACGTAAACATGTATGTCAGAGTCCTCATTCTCTCATGAGTTCTTCACTTTGATATAGTTGGTAGATGCAACAACTTCAGGAAACATGCAGATACACCTCCAATGTCCCTTTTAGACCACATTAAAATGGCTACAGCAGAAAATGTACACTCAGAAGGAGACATAAGAGGAAGTTTGGAAG
Organism: Kiunga ballochi; assembly: GCA_037177335.1. NCBI lineage: Eukaryota > Metazoa > Chordata > Actinopteri > Atheriniformes > Pseudomugilidae > Kiunga > Kiunga ballochi. Next base: position 16,435,374 of record JBAMIG010000018.1, read on the forward strand.
ATAGCCGTGGTCTGTGCAGCTAATATATACACCATAATTGGTCCTCAATCGCTTTGCTGGTCATTGCCTTTCAGTCACGTTTGCCTCATGTAAGAACATTTAGTGAGTGACAGAGAAAGACCGTCTACTGTGGGAGTAAATAACTTCACACTGTGTGAACTTTGATCTATTTACCCTCACTAACTTGTTACTCGCACAAAAGCGAATAAAACTTGTGGGAAAAGGGATACTTTGCCATTCCTTTGCAGAATTTATCTCGAGAAGATGCAAAGTTGGCTCGTAAAAGATTTATGTTTCCAAACACTGGTTAGATTCCCACAATCTTTTGTGCAGGATGTAGTGGGAGCTAAAAATGGGCAGCAACAGGGGGGTCATTAAAGACCCTATAGACACTGTATTTGGCGTCTCGTTGGTCAATCCATATCCTTTCAAACTAGAGTCCCAACACATGGATCCTTCTGTATAGCAATTATCAAATGTTAAAAAGCTAAGCAGGATCTTTTAGCGGGCAAACCGATACCACGCACTAAACAGTGTATGATGAATGTCAGGGACAAAAGTAAAAAATAAATTGAGGATGCACTCAGGAAAAAAGCCCCCAGAGCAAACAATCCTAGGAAGCGCCTGTCTTATCAGTGGTTTTCCTGAGACACACACACACACTCACAAAGACACACAAACAATACCCATGCCTTCAGTTGGGGTACTTCAAAGTCACCCAATAAAACATTTACAAGATGGTTAAGCCTTTTTCTTCACCCACTTCTCTCTCAGATCAGCTTCTTTGGCTTGTTATGCATCTTTACTTCTCTCTCGGTCTTTGCTGCTTTAAGTCTGGACTTCACTTTGAGTGTGTTTCTTTAGCTCGGCTCTATAAATGACCTTGGGTTAAACACATTTAATTAGTGCTCACAGGATCCAAACGCCCCTTCATACTGGCAGCTTAGAGATGAGCTTTCTGAACCAACCCACCCAGGCAGCTTGTGTGTGTGTGTGTGTGTGTGTGTGTGGCGTGGTGGTAACTTCACAGATTATGTCAGACTTCCTTGGCCTTTACAGGTCTGAGCCAGGGTCCTGTAGGACTGAAGGCGAATGCACACACTGAGAACAAAGTGCATCTCTTTGCACTCTTCTCTCTTCCAACTTAAAACCCATTTCATTCCTCATGTTACCTCGAGCCACAGTAGAGATGTTTGCTTTGAAATGCATTGCCGCTGTCAAGGTTTTTGCAGTGCATCACAGAAAAGCACCGTATTTTACGGACGTGGGGTCAAGAGTGTCAACATATCGGCACGCTCAAGATGGGCTTTCATGTTTCTGACAGCGAGAGCAAGTGATTATCTTAGGAGTCACATGTACAGTAATACGTTTAGGAGAATATTTGAAACACGAAGGCCTGAGGCGTCTGATAATGCCGGTGATAAAAGACCAGAGGTCAGAACAGCGGGTATGAACCTTTAATGTTAATATATGCAGACTCCAAACATGGAGATGTTTGTGGTAAAGGCAGCGGCCTTTATTATTAAGTAAAACATGTTTAATGGTTTGGAGGTACTCCAGGGAACTTAAACATGTAGGTGAGGTACTAATACACAGAGTACTTCGCCCAACAGCTGTAAAATCTTTTCTCGGTAATATAAAATGGACTTTTTTTTTTTTTAACTCATATCGAGCTTAAATTTGGACGTGAAATTCCTGTAATATTCTTGTAAGCAGGGCCAGCTGAACCCCTGATGGTCTGCAAAAACATACCATTAAATAGCTTAATACATAAAATCCACAGTGTTTTGTGATCAAGCCTTGTAGAAATTAAAAGTTGTGATCCTATTCTGATTTTTTTACTCGCTTAGTTTTTCCCAGTGTAGCCCCTTTAAAATAGCGCTGACCATATTGTTTGCCAGTTTTCTTAAACCACTAGCACAGAAGAAGTATAATTAGTCATTAATAATAATTTCTTTACGGTCAATTTAAATTAATAGACCAAAAAAAAACTGTCAAAGATTTGAAGGAGCAATACAGAAAATAGGACGTGCAAGTCTATACATTTTAAGTGACTGGTTGAGAAATTCTGACCTTTCAATTCATCATTACATATTTAAAGGAGCCTCAAAAATATGAGCACTGTATGAATAATTAAAAAAACTGGGAAAACTTGCATGTTATTAAAACTTGATATTCAATTCTTGTTCTTTTTAGTACTGCCAGACTGAAAATTTGGAAAACATTTAAATTAACAGTGAATTGCTTCCTATCCTGGTATGAAATGAGCAGATTTCCACAACGACAGCAGTTTGAAAAAAAGTAGAAAAATGAAAACATTTCAGGTTATTTTTTCATTAAAACTGAAAAAAATTATATTTGTTAAATGAAATCAAAATATTGACAATCATCCTATTTAAAATGGTTTAAGGTATTTTTAAACCTATTTTCAGGTTGTGTTGAAGAGACAACAAAAAAGCAATAAAGCATTAAAAGGAAAACAGAGAAATGTAAAATAAAAATTATAAAAGGAAAGAAAAGAAAAGCAACCAAATCACCCTGATTTAGTTCCAAAATGGGGGGGAAAAAGTCATTTTCCAGACAAGGTCAAATAAATAAAGTAGTGGAGCTCTTTTTGAAAGCTGATGCTTTTTAGTGGGACATCTGGGGAAATAAAAAGGTCACAGATTTACATTAAGAGGCTGCAGGGAGAAATATGTTCCCCGCTCTGCACCCACAGGCTAACAATGGCGCGCAATGAAGAGCCAAATTAATGTGGCGTTAATGGCAGCCCACTGTACAGTTAATGGCTGCTACTTTTGTTTCTCTGAGCAGTCTGATAAGCAAAAGGTATGCTCTAATGAACTCAATATGCATTTGCTTGGATGGCAGGGAGATAAAGAACCTCTGCTGGCTCGTTTCTATATAACTTGACAAACAGAGGAAACAAACACCCCTCAATCCATTTAAAATCGAATGATCTGTAGGTGAACTTTAGAAGCAGGTTTTGTTACGTTGAACCAGTGGCTTCCTTTTGAAGCAATGCATTGTGCATAGTGGCATCAGTATTACTTAGATAAGCTTGATTTTAATGTTCTCTGCAAAAACAAAAAACAAGCCACTTGTATCGTCCAAAGTGTTTAAATGGCCTCTTAAACCTTTTGATGGAACCCAAAAAGCTTATTAAATGTGTTCGCCTGCTGCAGTTTTCTTAAATTAAACACATCTAAGGATTATTCTTTAAGCTGCCTGAACACCAACTCACAGATTGGGTTTTAAAAATAAATAAATGAATAAAAATCGTGGAGCATTTACCTTCTAAATTGCCCATTTCAGATGCAATACTACCGTTTACTACCGCTCTGCATTATTATAGCTGAGAAGCAGATAAGGAGCATTAAAGCCTTGTTTAGCTGTAGGTGTGCTAACGTGCTATTCGCTGATGGCCCTGCCTTGTGTTTATGTCTTTGCTTGTGCTATGCAAGCTGAGAGATCATCAGTCTCCTTCATGCCTATTTGTGTTGGAAATCTAACTCCCATTGGGATGCTCCGATACTTGAGTGAGGGAGAACATATAGTAAACATGCAGAATGAGAATGAGACTAACACCGCAGGGACTAGTCTGAGAAGAAGCCTTGGAACATTTCAGGCAAATACAGGACTAATTAGCATGCACAAAAACACCCCAGGGTGCCCACTAGGCGTCGCTTTCCTCCTCCTCAAAAGGTTTACTTAGCCATCCCTCCAACAGGGACTTTGTAGACAAGCTGTGATTAATGCCCGATGCCTGCCATTGAACTTTTTGTCGACTTAAGATTTGAAGGAACAAACTTAAACTGCGATTGTACTCCACTATTTAATCTCAATTGAGTCACTAATGATATTCTACCTCTTAAGTTCTCATAGAGCTGACAAAAGCACAATCTGCAGTGTCTTTTAAAGGTTCAAGGCATCATTTCAGATTGAACCAACTAAACAGTTTTGGTTAAAATCCCAGTCAGTTTGTCCAGTCTGTTTTGTGAAGGCACAAACAAACAGTGCTCAGTTTATGGTTCACTTCCACATTCTAACAGATTAGTGGTTGTAGTTGTGGACACACTCAACTCTTTTTAAATCCTCTCACCATGTCTGGTTGTAAATATTTATGTGCCATGGTTTCAGGGGGAGTCCTGCGATGGACTGACGACCCATCCAGGGTGTACCCTGCCTCTCGCCCGTTGGCTGCTGGGATAGGCTCCAGCCCCCCCGCGACCCCGTTAGGGACAAAGCGGTAGATAATGGATGGATGGATGGATTGATGGTTTCAGGAGGTATTGCTCAGTTTTCTGGATCAAGTGATGGATAGTGAGCTAACCCCTTATGAAAATGGACTAAAATTATGACCAACAAATGGGACTGTCCATGCGTCTGCGTACCAGTCGGGCAGACAGATGGACAGTATGGATTTTCAGACAGGCAGTGTCATTGTAAGAGGTAGACATTAAAACAGCCGGGACATGTTTCAGGTTAAAATTAGCAGAAAGACCAGAATATCCAAATGAGCTTGAGCGAGAATTATTTTTCTGCAGAATTTCCTTTGGTTTAGTCACTCATTAGTTGTAATTTGTCCATTTAGTTGAGGGTGAAAGAACAAAAACTTTTTTTCTTTTTACTTATGTACAGACAGTATCCATTACCAATGGATCAGGTTTCCTATGCATGCCATCACTACTTTCAACAAAGCTCCCAGTCAGCTTTTCCAGACGTACTTACAACATGACGCAGTGCCTGCCGTCTAGTTCATGATTCACCGTGTTATGACAATAACAGACTTTTGGGGATGAACAATGACTTTGTATGGACTTGGCAGCTATCTAAAAAGCCCCAGCTCTCCTAAAACAGTACACACAATGAGCTCATCTATGAAGGAGGGTTTTAAAGTGAGTAATGCGAGCCTCCTCAGCCATGCTCATTACAGCCGAATTAGGCCGTATCGTCGCGGTAAGCTCCAGTAATCAGACTACCTCGGCAGCTTGGCTTAATTGGCTCATCACTCAGCAGACACTCGCTCGATGCACATTAAAACAGACAGGACGCCTGTCATTTCTGTAGTGCTTGAAATGGCCAGAAGACTATACGAACAATATTACTTTCAAGATTTTAAACAAAGCAAAAGTGAATTTGGGTCAAATCAAACCAGAGCAGAAGGAGGATGAAGGAATCAACAAGGACATTGTTAAATTGTTACACTGTTCATGTTTTAATCACAGCTTCAGCATACCAAAGTACCCCCTGTAAAAAATATTCTCATTTTAATATGAAAGTGGAATACAAAAACACTGGAGCGGGCTAATAACCTTCAACTAAATGTTTGAAATTCTCTGAGTGGCATTATTCTTAAACCATTATTCCCATGAAAACCTGATGTGTAATTCACTCTTTTTATCTTACTCAACCTTGTAGCCCAACAACAACCTTCAGCAATTCAACAGCAGGCGAGAGACAGGAAACAGATGATGGAATCAGGCAGACTGAGAGCGGAAATGAATAAACAAGAAGGGCGAAACGTGACAGAGGCCTGCAGTATTTGTTGGCTTGCTCGGGCCGAGCTGTGCCAGAGACATTGAGGTTTGCCTCTCTGAGTTTAAAGCCAAATCCACAGAGGGTCCCCTTTTAAATCAGGCCTCTCCCGATGCAATAGCACCATGTAAAGGGGATCCCTCAGTTTGCAAACCTCCTAGGAAAAAGCTGAAATGGACCCAAGAATGCTTTTGTTGAAGGGGACGTTGGGGGCACTACGGTCAAGGAGACAAACGAAGAGAGAGAGAGGAAATAAACAAGGAAGGGGGAAAAGAAGGGGAAATGTGTAATGGTACATATACAGACACAAATGCAATCTCAGGCAGTGAGTCAGAAGCTCAATGGGGGGTCCTGTGGGGACCTATTCGATATTTGTTCAATGCATCCCATCTGTGCCGTGTATATCAATGCATCCCCTTTCCTCCAGAAAATCAATGGGAGTTTCATACTGTGAGTAATGATGTAGTAAAGAGCTGAGGCTACGTATTTGGTTAAACAAATATACTTTGGGATCCAAAGCATGACTAAGAAAATTGCGGTCGCTTTCAACTTTTTTCCTGATAACTTTTAGACAAGCAAAGTAAAGCAAATGACTGAATGAAGTTTGAATTCCTGCTTTACTGATCTACAACCTGAAGTTTGGAAATACAGACACGCTTTACAGGGCGAATAGTTCGGTTTCTTCAGACCTCATCGGTGTCTGTTCAGAGGGCTCCACCTAATGCTTCTTTGCAAACAATGTATTTTGGTGCTTTCTGTCTTTGAGCCATTCATTTTTCTGGCCACTTCTCCACAATAAAGCCCAGCTATGTGGAGTGTAAAGCCCTAAGTGGTCCTTGAACAGACACCACTCTGCTGCAGAGCATTTATGCTCCTTCAGGGTTATCTCTGTTAGCGGTAAGATTAATGTTCTCCTTCCCAAGTCTAATAGTCTGTCCTTGAGTAGATTTGTTGTGGTTTCATGATTTTTGTGTTTTCTAATAATGTATTTACTCCCTCATTCTCAGAGATATTCTGAAATGTTGACATTTGCTGATCTGACCCGTTTCCAGAGCTTCTTCGTCATTATGTTCTTTGCTTGGTGATGTCTCCGCCTTATTGAGGTTTCAGATCGATACTTTCACATGCCTTAAATAAAACCTACTGATTGAAGGGTGCATTACAATTAAACAGAAGCATCGTTTTCCATAGTATACCACCAGTAATACAGCACTGTGTGCTGGTGATTGACAGCAAGCCACGCAGAATGGCATGATTTCCATTGTGCTTTAACAGGTGTCTTTTAGCTGGGGACACACCAATTCAACCCACTGCATTAGACCCTATACAACCTTCCTAAGAGGATTAGGTCGCAACAAAGCAAGAGCCACCCACGTTAAACCCAGTGTCTTCGTCAATGTCATGATAAAATTCACTATTTATGCTTTAAATCATATTTATTTGATCACAGCTGGCAGATGACTCACTCCCCCATTTAATGCAATGTCTCCAACACACTGATGCACAATAAATAGATTTAAGGCAGGAATCGGAATAAAAATACAAAAACACTAATGCATCTCTACTTCATTTAGAGTCAACAGTTGTCTGCAACAATCAAGGTCAGATAATAAACTGGTTTTCACATAGATCCACCCACCTCTTTTCTCCTAAACCTATCTGAGACCAGGTTGCAGGGCAAAAGTCCAAGCAAAAATCCCCAGACCTCCCTCTCCCCAGTCAAGAGATATAATCTGTCTCTCTGGCTCTCATTCTTTCTGTGACTCGTCCTGGATCTGCCCTGAGGCCTGCTCCTGGTGAGACATGTCCAAAATACCTCTCCTGGGAGGCGTCTGGAAAGCATCCCGACAAGATGCCTGAACCACCTCAACTGCCTCCCGCCAGTGTGAGGAGAAACCCTACTCTGGGCTCCTCCTACATGACCCTGCTCCTAAAGACGAGGCTGTCCATCCTTTCAAAGAAACTATTCTCAGATACTAGTATTCATAGTCTCATTCTTACAGTCACTGGCCAAAGATGAAGACAGAAATTAATCAAAAGGTAAATTATCATCTCCGACTTCCAGCTCAGCTTTCTTCTCACTACAACAAAACACACAAGAACACAACTATGAGAAACTTCCGGTGCCATCCATCAGGGCAGTCTGCCGGACTTCTCGCTTCATTTGGGGGCATTATTCTTTCAGAGCGAGATTGCATTCACAATAAACCAAATCTGACCGTAAATGAGACCTACCAACACAGGTAGCGCTGCACCAATAGTTACCAAAAGAGAAGATGAGACACACAACTGAGAAGTCATGTTCATCTATTGGCTAAAGCAAATAACAGCAAAATGTTGAGCGGCATCAGATTCTCTGGGGTATTCAGATTTCTATCAGAACTTGTTTCTAAATATGTCCTAGTCGGATCATGAGACATTTGTCCCACAATGTTACCCAAGATGCAAGCACTGAACCCACAATGCTCTATGATCTATTGGCTGCTTTCTGTATTTGGTCGGCCTGAAGTAGAGAGACCCACGTTTGTAGGCGGACCCAATCCAATTCATTAATGGGAATTTGATTACACATTCATAATACCCCTAATTTTCAAGCGAACAGATTAGGCCTCAAATAAAATGCACCTTCAAACACTTTGCACCCCAAAGCACGGCTTAATATGCAGACATATGACACCAACACAATCCAATAAGTTAAGTTTTTATTAGACCAACATGTCCCTGACTCAAATGCCACAAGTGTAAAAAGCTGGAATAACAAAAGCAGAGAAAAGTCAGCAATATAGGCATTATGTTGAAAACTTACCTAAAAGGCAGGTATCTATATTCCATTTTTAGTGTATTACTTTAAATATTGCTTTACACGTTATATCTGCAGTTGCTTTTTTAAGGGTTATAACAAAACATAAGGATTCAAGAAAAAATATATGCAAATGCTGTCATTTTAGTTATTCAGCCCATAACACAGATACTATTCAGTCAGTTACTGGTGAATCTATTACTAACTGGTGACTAAACTGCCAGTAGACAAATATTTCAAAAGGTTTCTTAAGACATTATTACAGCATGCTTAGTGTGTTAATGCAGGGAGGTGTGATGTCTGAATACTAAAAAAACATTTTAAATCTCACATCGTGGCAGGACAGTGTTCATTTTGTTGATTTGAGGCATCTCATGGGAGAAAACTACGCCTGGTTGAGTAACCAACACCTGTAAAGCTGCTGCTCAGCAGCATTTTATCCCTGCCCTGTACTTATCAACTCTCTTGGAGCACCAGTGGAAAGACAAAAATCTGGCATCGTTCACCAATCTTTCACCATCTCATCACACGCTGTGACTTCCTGACACACCACCACAGCGAGTCAGGAAGACCGGATGCTCAGATAAACCCTCCAAAGTGATGACAAAAGACGCTTGTGTTGACTGAAGCAAACCTCAGACGATGCCACGGTGGCTAAACAGGACACCTGAATATCCGCTCGCCACACTTGCACACTTAACAGTCAACACGGCTCTGGAATTGGTTTAGTTATCTGTTGACGTCAGCCATCTGACGGTTATGCTAGAGTACGTTTTGCAACATAATAAAGGGAATATTCAGCAGCATTTCCTCCATAAGTCCCTGGAGGGCTTTTACTTATCAGTGGGCACACACCCCTATCAACACCCGTGCTCCAATGCACCACGACCGGAGAAGTGTCAGAGGAAGAGAGGAGCTGAAGGGAGCGAAAGGATGAGACGAGAAAGAAGCCTCTCTGGGAGGCTTTGATATGTACTCAAAAACATACATGGCTACTTCACCGGATAATGCTGCACTCCTTGAATACATCTGTGTGTGGGACAGGAGAGGGGTGTGTGTGTGGGGGGCTTATAAGCATTGGGGAGTAAATTCCTCACTTTGTCCTGTCTCCTGAGACCCATACTGCTGCCTGTAGATAAGTGTGGAATTCAGAGCGGGTGGCAGGCAAGCCAAGGTGAAATGGATGCCACGGTTTCAGCACAGGAGGACCAGCAGTGACAACAGACCACAGGCCAAGACTGAAACCTGCCAGTAAACTCGGACTGTGGAAGCTAATAAAACAATATTAGCATCCGTATGACAGGAAAGGCTGACAACCAGCCACCCATTGTGATCTACACAAGCCAAATGAAATATACGGGCTCTAACAATGTCAGGATGATCCAGTGAGCTGAGTGGGCTTCATTACTCGTGCCGGCCGAGCCAGCACAAGCGAGATATCCTCCAGCTACTAAGCACAATGCAGAGAGCACCGCTGACTGCCGTCTCCTCTCTCTCTCTCTCTCTCTAACCAAAGCTAAGTCACTTCTAATTAAATTTATAAGAAACGGGCCAGGGTGGCTTGACAGTACATTGTAAGAGTGTGTGTGTGCGCTTTACACTGAAAAAAAGACCGATGAACCCACATCTGAAATGATCTGACAACCTTTGTCCCTCAGTAGCAAAGTGGAAGGTTCTGACAATCTGAGATAAGAAATAAAAGTATCTTAATTCCTTCCTACATAATAATAATAATTCACCTGAAGCAGCATTTGCCTTTGCTTTATATGAAGCAGCATTAATAGATTAAGTTACATCTCTGTTGGTATGGCAACAACCTAAATCATAATGTGCATGTAGAGTGAACTACACAGCAGAGGTGTGAGTAAAAAGCAGTGAGGTCTTTCAACTAAAACAACTTAATTCCAAAAGAGGGACTTTGTGTAAAATGTGATGTGATCAAATCGGTATGTAATTATTGAAAAAGTTTGGTCCTCGACATCAAGCAACATTTTGATGCTTCCCTTCTACACATCAAATGGTTAAACTCCCTCTTCTGCACATCATTCAGCTCTGCAGCGGCCAGGTAACAAGCCATTTATATGAATCAGAAAAAAAAACTAAATCAAATACCTTTCAGCCTGTCCAGATTGTTCTGCAGCCATCAGTGAATAAGAGATGCAGGATTTTGAAACGAGTGCAGATGATAAGTTAATTAGCTCTTCCTTTTTACACTAATTTTCAAAATGCATTAATTTTAGATTGACCTGGCAGTGATGGTGGTGTTACTGAGCCTTCCATTGCCCTCAATATCACATGCTTCTAAGACTAACTCTCTCTTTTTAACCCCTTTTGTGACCAACTGAATTTAATATCAGTGCAAATACTACAGGAATTAGGGTACTGATGCTCCCGCTGCAAATGTGTGATGACCTTCTGAATCTTGCTTGTAATTAAACGGTGGTAGTGCGGGGGTCCTACAATCTGCCATACTGAAAACTAAATAGGTGAAGAGGTCCATTTTTCTGCTTTCCGGTGGTTTTTGAACTGTTAAAACGGTTCAGCCTTTAAAATCACGTGAAATGTTGATCACATGATCACCGTTACATCTTGTCGATGCCGACAGGTCTGTCTTAACAAGGTTAAGTTCAGAGACCCCCCATTTCTCCAAGGTGCTTTATTTAACCCCATTAGTTAGTCATCACCAGTCTGACGGGTTATTTTCAGACTGCCAAAATATGGAGAAATAATCCATTTTTAGAAAAAAAACAGATGCTTTAAATCTTTTTTCTCATTAAAAAAAAAGGTGCAGCATGATGGCTTGATTACTAATTTCAGCTTTAATCTACATACTGTAATGTACATCCTTAAAGCTCGTTTCTGAATTAATTACTCGCAGCAAGAAAAGATAGTTTTAGGTTTCTAAAAGCTAAGACAAATAATAGCCCATCATCAATAAATCTTTTTACAATCTGGTGTCAAAAAAAGTGGCAAATATTTCAGTCTAAAAGGCTCCATAATGCTGAGCATTGTTGCACTGTTCACTTGTAGCCATGCTAAAGTGACCGTGATTTGGGGAATAAACATTGGTTCTCTGCAGGGCATAGAGTTCTTTGTGTCCAGTCTGACCAAAGAGGAAGCCCAAAAAAAAAGCTGTGAGCCGAGACCCGCAACCGCTGATGAACAACAAGGCAGCATGGAGCTACTGGAGCAGGGTTAACATGGCTGAGAGGAGGGGAGGCGTGTAGGAGGGCCGGTGACTCGGTAAAGGCCTGCAAATGTCGCTGCAACCACCTCGACCACTTTGTCTGACTGATGAGTTCAAACAGGACATGGTAATAGCCTGTCTCCAACATTCTCCTAACCATAAATCTCTCTGCAAGAAAAATGGGAAAGCAATCAGGTGGCAAGACGCTTCTCTGCCTGTGTGTGTCAGTGTGTGTGTAAAGAGAGAAATACGAAGTGAAACAAGACAATAAGGGTGCAACATGGTGAAAGGCGGCTTGTTTGTAAAGCTAAAACTAGACTGAATGAGCAGGAGGGCAAAAAAATGATGAGCTGGCATTCAGGCACTTGTGAAATTGCTTTTTTGTGGGCATCAAAAATGATGTCCATCCTGCCGAGCACTTACTAGGATTAAAACGTACAAGACAATTGAAACTCTTCCCCTTTTTTTCAGAGTACTAAAATCATTAAACTGAGCAAGAAGCATTGTTCTGTGCAGTCTTTTGGCAAGCGGAGCAAGGAGAGAGTCCCCAGCTTCACAGTGAGTATGATGCGCACTGAAAGAGGAAAAACAGAGAGCTGCCTCAGCCAATAGTTAACATGTTTGACCCTAAAGCCTAAGTAATGATCAGGCCAGGACACTTTCTGCTCATCATTCATAATGATTATCAATAAATATCCTCATGCCCATGTCTCAGCTGCTGGGTGCCAAAAGAAGCTGCTAAGGTGCTGGATTGCACCCAATACAGTGCATCTGTGTATGTTTTATTCAGCCATAACAGTGGGCACAAAGACGTGTGCTCGCCATCAGCGCCGCATCCACGCCGTTGCACGCGCAGGGCTCTCTAGTGACGAAGATGTAGGGCCTCATCAAAAGCACAATGCAGCCAGTGTACTCTGCACGCCGCATTCAGCCATCAGTGCTGTGTGACAGAGCCGTCAGGTCTGCCAAACAGGCGCTCGCAACACTGTGGCAAATGAAGTTGGAGTTTATTGAACAGGGAGAGATTGAGGAGAAGAAGAGGAGAGGGGAGGGTGGAAAAGAGTGTGAGCAGGAGATAGGGAACAAAGAGGTAAGTTCATTATTTATTGGTGTAAGAAAAGGAGGAGGGAGGGCCGGCAGTATGAGAGCAGACGGAGAAAGGCAGACTCTCATTGTACGTTTATGCACGGCTCAGGTCATGTGACGCATCCAGGTTGCAGAGTTACTGTCACCGCCGTGGCATATGTAGAAGTGGGTGCTGTTAATAATGTCTGCACAGAAAAGTATTTACTGATAACAAGAAGGAACCCTGTGCAGATTCATTAGTGGGTCATGGTGACCTGCTGCATGGCTCCTGTAGTACAGCTTGTGGAATATGCTGGATTGACAGAATAAAGCAATGGCTAAGAACACCATAGACACTAATCTGTGCACAACTCTTACTCCTCCTCCTCCTCCTCCTCCTCCGAGGGGTCAACACCCTGCCCGAGTCAAAATAACCGCATCGGTTCCAGCAACAGGCGTGGGAGAAAGTAAAGCGGCCTTCGGAGCTTTGTTTGTCTGCAAACAGTCCACAGAGAGCGGAGCAAACACCCTCCCACCGGCTGGTGTAAACAGCACACAGACCTCACACAGAAGAGGAGGAAGGAGGGGAAAATACAAACAAGGGGAGAAGTTTAGAGGAAGGACGGGAAGGATGCTGGGATTCAGGGATGTTTTTGACCAGTTCTAGTGACAACTACAAAAACTAACAGGTAAATAAACTGTTTACTTCACACTTGTATGCAAATGCATGTCTGAGCCGCAGCGCCCCAACAAGCCCGTACATAATATGCTACAGTATACATATTAGTACCATTGTGTGGGCATGTGGGCAAGTGCATATGTTAATTGAAGAGTCTCGTTTCCTCTGTGAGCTGTAGGAGTTGTTCATTTCAAAACCAACAAACAGATCAACACATAAAAAACACACTATTGTTGTACCGCCTTGAACCCACAAACTCAGAAAGCACTTTGTGTTGGGAATCCTCCGTGATGCTGGATAATCAGAGAAGCCTGGTGTTTGTGTGCGTGCACAATTTGGAAATCCAATTTAAGCTTACATCAGAGCAAACAGGACCAAAAAAAGTCAGCATTACTTCAAATGATTAGTTCTCTCCATCAATACAAGAACAAAAATCCAGTAAACATTGGTTAGCTCAGGCGGTTAGCAAGCACGCAGCATCAACAACGCCGGCAGCCTCACGGGACCGAGATGGGCTGTTTCAGGAAGTATCGTATCATATGATTGACAGGTGAGTCAACAACAGACCATTTGCTGTCAACAAGAGATTAAATCAAATAGATCATGTCTCATTTACTCTGGCAGAATACATCCCACCTCAACCCAGCTCACAGATAAGCAATTTCTCTTCAAACTGGGTCAATCACAGCTACCAATGCATATAAAGCAGATGTATTTGTTATTTGGTAGCAAAAAAATGGTATTAAGATTATTTGGTATGAACCAGAATCCAATCCCGAAATCAGCTATGTAAATATATAAGAATTCATTTTACATGACCCATAAACCTGTCTAATCAACTGTTGATGGTAGATACAAAGTCCAGGCAGAGAACATAGGAGGGAAAGTAGGACACATGTCCACCACTGCTGCTCACAAGGTAAAAACAAGTTAAATGTATCAGAGGACTGATGTCCACACTACAAAGTCCTACTTGTGGATGTAACCAGTGACTGAGTGGCTAAATTATACTGTAATCTAATAACTGCAAGTTTATCCAGCTTTGGTTTTAATTGACATTTTTATCTGTAATTTACAATTTTGTCCAGTTAGATTTCAGAAGAGAGGAGTTCAAGGATATGAAAGGAAAGATGGAAGGACAAATGTTGATGAGAGTGGAGTTGTTGATATGGTCAAACTTTACTTAAAACATCTCCAGCAAGCAGATTACATCTCTTTTAGTGTCTCCACGCTGACCGGGCTGAATGAGGCCCATGAGGAGCATGAAGCGGGCCCCTCTGACAGGAACCCCGCTTTTGATTTATACACGTACATCAGGAATGGGACACTTTTCTTTCCCTTTCTCTGTCTTTACTGGTCGGTCCAGTAAAAAGTATTCATTTATTCATTTAAAATTTAAAGTTCCCCAGAATACCTTGTGAATTACGGCGTAATGGCAACTGCAGAGTCACAAGAGGTTAAAAGATGTGTATTTTATCCACTCACTGAAAGGTTTTTCAAAATTATGACAACCGTTGATTAGTATAGTTTAACATTATTTCTATATGTAGCCTAGTGGTCACTCTCTTAATAAAATGCACACAAAAAAAAGAAGCCAGTTCTACTTTGAAGCTTCATTAATGTTAGCATTAGCATTCTGGACATTAGCGGTACCATGTAGCGAGCCATGCTTATCTACTCTGGTAACGTTATTATTAAAACTTGTGCAACTTTGCTGCTGGTCTTCTATATTGTGGCCGACATGGGACACAACATGCACATAAATGCAATTCACAAAATGGATGTAATGCTAACGTTACTCTAACTGCAATGAAGCAATGTGTTTGTGACTTGAGTCATCGGTTGAGGCATGAAATTAAAGTTGTAAACAAATTTGTGAACAAACTGATGTTGTGTTTGAGCATCTTAAATGGATGCCAACAGCCCACGCAAGAGAGATTATCACAGTTGCGGACTGCATGTTTTCTCCAGATGTTGAACTACAGCTTGTCGCTTCTACTTATGTAAAAACCAGCGATAACTACTGATGATGTATGCGATCGTTGAAGGGGTGTCCCAATTCGTAAGGCTGACTTTTCAACCCTACCCCTTGTAGCTCCGTTTGAAGGGGTGAGGGGTAAGAATGAGAAATGGGGTTGGGCCTATATCAGATGTGTGCAGAGCTCAACATCAAACTCAAGTTTTGCCAATTACACACTGATTTTACTCAGCTGTGTTTCTGCAGGGAAAGTCCCAACATCTGCAGGACTGCGGTCCTGGAGGAGCAGAGTTGCCCATCGAACATTATGAATCTGTGCATTTACCCATCACACACACATGCAAGCTCACAACGGTTAATAAAGAAAGTTTTCTTACCTGGAACGGCGCGAGTTGATATGGAAGACAGGCGGTGCAGGGAGACAGAAGGGGGGAGGGGGGGTGGACACAAAGAGAAAGCTCGATTAGTGTGTAAGTTCGGTACCTGCAACCTCTGAGAGTTAAGCCGCTCTCTCTTGTTCAGTTCAAACAGGTAGATACAGGGAGTATGCCTTAATAAATCCAGCCAGCACTCCTCTTACGAAACCACCCTCTCTCCTGCCTTCTTCCTCATCCTCCTCTTTTTCACAGGCTCTTTCTTATCAGAGAATAGGCCACATTAAGCTCTTTACCTCTGAATCCTTCAGTGCTGCCTTTGTTACATTTTCATGCTCTCCACCTCCTCTGCAGTCATTTCACCTTCTCATTTTCTCCTCTAATCTCCTCCTGGACTTCTCCACTTCTAACCCCTCTTTTTCTTCGTGCCCTCGAGCCTCGTCCGTTTTCTGCTCTCTTGCCGCTCACATGGCGGATGCTGAAAACAGCGGCTGTGGAAAGCCAATGAGCTGGCAAAAGCTCCAATTAGAAGCAGGTAAACTCAGCAGATGAGCCGTCTTACAGCGACTCCAGATGACAGAGGTGACCATTCATCATGCTTTGTGTTATTCTACACCCTTCCTGTTTGCTCAGTGACTTTCCAACAGAGCACATTTTGGCCTGATCTTACAACCCAGGAAGATGGAGTGGGACTGAGCAAGGACTGAGCGGATAAGGTCAAACTTTAAGATGGCAACGTGGGAAATAAAAACCGCAGATTATGAGCAGAATATTCCTTCTTTTCCCACTAAGCCAACTCCTTCCTAAAATAATCTTTTCTTTTTTTTAAACAGATTTCAGCAATATGCTTAATATCAATGTCATTATTCCACATAAACCTGATTTAGACAGAAATGATGAAAGTTTTAAAAGGTAGAGTTTAGGAACACCTCAAACAGATGGAAAAGGTTGGACATGTGTGGAAAGGTGGTGTGGCAGGTGTGCTATGGCTGATTTTAAATGTTTAAAAGAAAGAAAGAAAATGGAGAAAAAGTGTTTTTTTCTGTGATGTATTTAAATGTGAAGTCATTACAGAATGTAAATTGCAAAATCATCAGTTAATCCGCAGAGCAATGGAAGAGAAGGTTTCCTAACATATATCCTCTGCAGATGATGAATTTCCACATTTAGTTTGAAACATGGTCAAATTGGACCGATGAGCTGAAGTCTGTTTGTTTCTGAACAACTCTGGCCTCAAGCTGTGGCCGCCGTTAAGCAGCAAATATCCTGGTAATGGGGCAACATCTGCTATATAAAAGTGTTCTTATAAAAGATTCTATTCAATCTAAAGCCTGATCCAATATTCCAATCCCATAACACACACACACACATTTTGCAGAGTTACTCTGGTGGTGTACATTTTTGCCTCCAGCAATCTTTGTCTCAGTTTGGGACAAGTGTCCATTATTTGCTTCAATGAGTTTGAAGATGTGTTGTGCCAGTAGCAGAACTGATGATGATGACGATGATGTAAAACAGGTAGAGAAAATCATGCACTAGGCACAACTAAAATGTTTTACACACTGTAACATCATTGGTGTAATCTTTAAAATGATACATTATATGTTTAATATAATGAAGCATTAGAATAAAATACAGGAAATAATACTGATGATGTGTGCATAAAAGCACTGAGGCTGCATTGCTTTACAGTAATCTGGTTTTGGAGCAAGCAGACAGTTTGCTCATGATCACAAGATTACGAAAAAAAATAACTGTTGATAAGATTCATTCCTTCAACGTAAACAGATGGGTGGAACAATAACAGCACTTGTTTATTATGAGAGTATTCTGCACACCAAGCAATCTGATTGACTTCCTGTTAAACACAAACAAATTATATGAAACATCAAAAACTTTCACTGGAATATAGCAAGTATCAAGATCTGAGGAGGGATAGTGTTTTAAAAATAAAACCACCACCCACACACACACCCCCACACACACACACATAAATACAGTCCCAGATGTCATTCTATACCCATTCTAGGAGGGACAGATTCTTTACTGTAAATGTCTTTGTGGGACATGGCATTGGCAGAGTTAACCTTTTCCTAAAAAGCCTTTAGCATACCAACACCAGAACCTGAGGACACTAAGCTGCTGCCCCAGATCTGAAAGTCCCCTCTAAGCCAGCCAGCCAGCCGTTCAGTCAGACATTCAGTCAGCCGTCCTCACAGCCTGCGGCGACGAGAAATTTCCCTGCGGTTCAAACAGGAAGAAAGAGTCAGCTTGCTGATGAGGCTAACGTGGCCTCGTGAGGTTCATGGTGAACCATCACATGACTGGCAACAGAAACAGGAGACAAGACGGTGGCTTTTTTTTCCTGTTATAACCACATGTGCGTGCCTTTTGTGGGGTATGGGGTGCAAGATCTGTTGATGCAGTGTATTTGTACTCATTTTAATCTCCATTAGCTGTTGGAGTGCAGCTATTATTTCTGGACTCGGTCCAGCATGCTTCTCTTAGTACCATTTGTTACATCAGCTTTTCAGACACCTGAACAGTGTTATGCTGAGTAAGCAGGAAGCCAATCAAACGCTAGTTCTGAAAATGAACTTTCAGAGGAACTGGAAACTTGCCTGAAAGCCAGAGCAGAAATGATAAGCGACAGCTTAATACGTATGCTTCCAAAGTGCAAACGGAAACGCTCTGACTCTGCTGAAATGTCCCCAAATGAGAGACAAACATTGTGTCTTCACTGCCTTTGCAGCAACCTAAAACACCAGCTCAACAGGCATTTCATTTGCTTTGTTATTGGATGCATGTAAATTACACACACTGCATCTTTAGACGGGATGAAAAAGCTTTCCATTTGATGCCATAAATCAATGAAAAGAATTAAGAATCGGGTGGGTTTGAAGCAAATGAGCACGGCTGGGTACCGTCAACCAGAAGTGTTCGAGGGGTCTAGTTCTCCGGGTTTTAGTTTCCATCTCAGGGAATACCTCGGACATAAATCAGATCTGGTCACATGAATTTATCTGCAGGCTTAGACCAAAAAAAACAGCTGGTGGGTCCACATTTAATTTTAGCTCAGTCAGACACGATTCCCAACATTGTTTCCATCCTCCCAATGTGCATCAAGACTTCTTAGAGACGCATAAAGGCCAACTCACCACCACCTCCAGTGTTACACATCTTGCAAATGCAAATCATTCATAGTAATGGACATCCATCTGTGAATCCATAGAAATGTCCCCCTGCAGCTCAGGAGGCAGAGCAGCCATCTCCTAACCCTGGACAATACACTGAACCCTGAAGCTGAAACGAGCTGAAGAAAAATCATCATTTGGTCCTTTCTAGAGCCAAGGTGCTGCTTCGACATCCATAGTAAGCCTATTATGAAGAGGAGTGTCTGACAAACCACGCTGCTCCCCTTAACTCCCAACTATAAAGCACAATGCACTAAAACAAATCACACATTATTTCCACTGTGACAAAAATTACATGCAACCAGAGCAGTCTCTTGGGTCTGGTCTTCCATAAATCTCTTCAGTGCTAGGAGCAGCTGCATCCAACACTAAAAGGTTGAACAGCACACTCTCCTCCTCCCCTTTAAGGTTTTGTTAAATGCCACGCCACAGAGTGCCGAGCATATTGTAGGAAATTCATGGCCATTAAATATCAAGCCAGGTTCTGTCAGTTAACATGCAGGGGATATATTAAAGGCAGAACAGCCTAAAGGAGACCTAATGGGATCCCTAATAGTCTTATTCTTTTGAAATATGCACGGTCTGGTGTTTAATAAGGCTGTTTGGTGCTAGATGAGGTTCACTAGTCTCACAATAATCCTACAATGCACACCAGCAAACCACCTACTGTTCCCTGAGGGTGAATATTCACCAGCTAAATTTGTGTTGGTGTGAAGCAAAGCAGAACAGAATAGGGTTTGAAAACAAATAAAAGGGCAAAGTGTTTACTGGAAAGGTTACACGGTTATCACTGAGGTTTCCAACCAGTTTTTTGTCAGTGTGTGAGGCCGACAAAAGGTTGATAGTTGTCAGGTCCAGGCACAGTCCTCACCCCCCCTCAGGTGTTTTGACATTTTAAGTGAATTTAAGTGCGGCAGTCTCCTGCTTCAGGTTTACTCCACAGCAGTCGCCATGCCGACAGCAGCTCCAGCAGTTGTCTCCCAAAACCAACCCTGACATTTTGTCTTCTCGGCATGGAGTGACTGTGTCCGTTTTGGTAAAGTGTGTGTGTGTGTTTCCTCGCATGTGCCTGTTCAAGAGCCGATGTGCTGCTGTGTGCTTCCTTCCACCCACCACTTTCTTTAGATAATGTAACGCATGAAACCTGCACACACAGGTGTCAAACCGCAGTGGCAACTCTGTGTGGGCTACAAAGTGAGAGGGAGGAAAGTTAGAGAGAAAACCATCCTCTATATATCAGAAAAGTCTTGCAGGAAAGCTCAGACTGGGAGCTGTGCTTGTGGCCTGGGATGACAAACGAAGAAGAAGCGGCCGTCCTGTGGGCCAGTTAACAGCATAAAAGGATGCTCTCATGGGCTTAATACAATTCATGTATTATCAACTAATTACAGTATGAAAACATAAAGCATCCCTGTATGATGCTAATATGTTCCCTTTGCCACTGTGAAACTGTTAAACGAGATTAGATTCAGATTAACTGTTGCTATAAAAACGGCATGAAGGGATCTAAACAACAATTAGGAATAAATAAAGCAATTCATTCGACACTGCATTTAATTCAGTGCAGGGAATTATGCAGAGTCCCGACGCCCTAAAAGGTTCAAAGTCTCTGTGGGTGTGTGCGGTGAATGTCAGGGTGGTTTTTTAATGTCTTTTCTAATACAACAGTATTAAGATATGTAGAGGAGCGTTAAACCATGACCAGAGTACTGGTACCAAAATAATGGTGGGAGCTGGAGCCTATCCCAGCAATCAACAAGCAGGAGGCGGGGTACACACCCATCAGTCCATCAGCCCCCACCCCACACACACACACACACACACACACACAATCCCAAGGACAATTTTAAAAGACAGATTAACTCAACATGCTTTTGGATGCTACTTGTTCATTTTAAAGTAAAGATAGATGTTAAAATTGGGTAAAAACACCTGATCTGACAGAAAAACTTGGCTGATTTTAAAAAGATGAAAATATCCCCATCAATTATTGTTTCTTTATAGTTAGACTCCTTGCAAAGTTCTTCCTTTGTCTTAAAGCGATGCTTCTGAATGCTGGTGGATATTTTCTTGTACCACATATTGAAGGCTGATTCAGCACCAAGTCTCTTCGCCTAGCTTGGATTGGAACAGCTCATTTTCCTCCAGCCTATCAGAACTAAAACAATACACCAAAAGAAGGTCCTAAACAAAACTTTGGAGCATAATATTGAAAATCAGAGCAGACTGTGTGAATTGCCAATTAACTACATTTCCTTTTAGAAAGTATTTAGGATTTCCAGAGCAGATCTCCCTCCCATTTGATCTTAAAGCATAAAGTTGCAGCGTCTGAAGGTTTAAGTACTCGCTCCTTGTTCCTTTCCCTTGTAAAGGGGTCTTGAACACCACTACCATTTAATTGTTTCCAGAAACGTTAAATGAGACTTGAACTTCAAGTCACTTGTAACCTCTGACCTCTTCCTGCCTCCCCTTTGCATGGAGGCAGATGCTGAGCAATACATCCACTGAAGGCATCGCTTGAACTTTTCAAACCGCAGCATCCTCTGCTGAGCAACACCATCACTTGAGGGGGAAGTTGTAATGCCATGAAGGCTGCAAGTTCCTGCTTCACAGGAAAGTCATAAATAAAGACTGATTTAATGATTAACAACTCACTCAGATTACGTTATCCACCACATCTTTAATGGACAAGATTGGGAGATCTAGTGCAGCGATCCAAATTTCTGCTGATGCTGGTGAGCGATTAGAGAAGCTCAGTTTAAAAGAGTTTTTCCAAAGGAAATTATTCGTAAAAAATTCTAAATATGATGCCAACTTTAACACTTAAAAGCTCCATGTTACTATTAAAAGTATGGACAAACAGAAGGGAGTTCATCTAAATGAGATCCTCTGAAAGCCGTTATGTTTGGGGCAGACTTTGTCCCTTATTTGCTAACCCAATCACCTAGGATGTCCGCAAAAAAGCCAGCATAGCATAAAAAACATTTAGGATTTAAAAGTTTAAAGCAACATGTGACCCAGGGCAGTTTTTTCTGCAAATTTGACTGATGCTGGGAGTGAACCAGAGCCACTGACATCTACACACAGCTGAGGCTTCACCAGGCCCATCTTGGTAGCTTTTGAATAGCTCAGCAAACAGGGAGTTAACTTGGGCACTTCCTCCGATTCATCCAATCACCCGCTTCCTTTCCACTCCATCTTCTGCATATGTTTGTGCCTTTGAGTGTGTGTGTGTGTGTGTGTGTGTGTTTTGCCAGCATCCTGTGGGGGTCAGTTAGTGAATTCCATAGAGGAATAGGGAGTTGCTATAAAAACATCAAATACCAGCAGCGGCAGACAGTAAACATCGCAGGGAGAAAAGCACTTCGACATAAATGAGGCGAGGATCAAGAGGAAATCCAAGCTTTGCTATAGCTGTGCAACCAAAAGCACCTGATTTTGTGTATGCATGCATGTGTGTGTGTGTGTGTGTGTGTGTGTTCTATCTTCAGCTGTCAGTCCACAAACACCCAGAGAGGAAGAGCCTAGCTAATGTTTTCAAAAGCAGAGCCGGGTGTCCATTAAGCTGCTGGAGATGACCTGACCTGGATAGAGACGGTGGCTGAATAAATAAATAAGTCAAACAGGCATCCAGAGTCCTCGCAAGTCAGTGTGAGTGTGTTGGTGTGTGTGTGTGATTATTGATGTAGATGTGTTCTATGCATGAGCAAGTGCTCGCCAGGTGAGGATCGATGTGCATATAAAAAGCATGGAGTGTGTGTGCCCCCTCAGTATATAATGCCTTCCCAACACATACTGTGTGTTGTGTGTTTGGACAGTTGATTGTGTTCTTATTGTTAAGTGTGTGTGTTTGTGTGTAGTCGGCCCCGTTACCTAAGGGGCTTCAGGGCCGGTATTAATGAAGCATCTCTCTCTGTGGAGCTCTGTTGGTACAACAAGCCCCCGATGTGATTAATACATTGCTTCCTGTTTGAGAAGGTGTGTGCTGGTATGTGCGCGCATTTGGGTCTAAGTGTGTCATATGATGCAATGTTTTGGGGGTGCTTGTTACAGCTTTTGGTGGGCCACTTTTATGCATTTGAAAAAAGAAAAAAAAACTGCAACAAATAAAGCTGTTCTGTATCTGCAACCAATTAAAAAGCAAGGAATTTGGGACTCTAAAGAACCAAACTGAGCATCCTCTATTCAAAAAGTGATGAGTAAGTATGGAGAGCATGCTGCTTTGCCATCATAAAATATCATTCATCAATTGATCCGATGTTTTCGTGGTCATGTTTTTCCACCCGTCTTTCCTATACATTGTCCTTACCTCTCATGGAGCACTGGATTTATAGCTGGGATCACTTTCACACAAGGTAAAATGAAGACAGATCCCTGATTTTATTTCCCAGTTTCCACATTCTTGCCCTCTCTCCTCATGTCATCGTCTCTCCCACCAGAGATCCGAGGAGAGGGGGGGGCGGTGTGAGATGAGGGGTGTGCATCTAACAGATGTCGCTTTATAAGAATGTCGATCTAATCCAACGTGGCACGGCTGCATCACCTCACCGATGTCTCACTGCAGCATTGCAGCGCATTTTATCGTTGCATTTGTGACAATGTGGATAATTATGTCTCATTTCTAAAGCAAGATTGACAATGAAGCCAATGGTTAAACTGGTGCATTACATTACAGCTTTTCATCTCTCCTTTTAGGAAGCATCCTTAAGAATATCTTGCAGGATTTACAGCTTTACATACGACTTACCTTTCCAGAAAATCTCTAAATGATGCCATGTGTGTGCAGAATGCGTGTGCAGAATGCGTGTGCAGAATGCGTGTGCAGAGATGGAGCGTTGGCTGAAAGAGATTCCTCTGGTGCCTCTAAATCATCATTATTTTAGGTTGCACTTCAGCAAACGTTTTCATTACTATTATAATAAAACGATCACTGCCAAAGAATCGATTGTTATTATATATTATATAGTATTTTGTTAAAGAGCAAATATCAGTCAATAAATTGTCAATTTAACATGTTGAACTATTCATTCAAACATTATTAATGGTTTTAAAACCCCTGTATGCCCTTAAGGTCTTACTGAGGGTTTGTGCCCATAGAGGTCTATGAAAAACTCCTTGTCAATGTTAATGATGGGTGCATGCATTAATTTCCTGTTTATGGCTCTGTGCTGCTTCTCCGCCTGCCTGTTTATAGCTTTATTCCAATGCCGTCTTTCTCTACAGGATGCGCAGATGCTTGAACCCTCCAGGCTTTAATGAGCAAATTGGTGTAATGCGACCACAAAACAATGATACAAAGCTAAACACATATATTTTGCATGACAAGCAAAGATAAGGCAGCGTGAGGTTTAGTAAAAAATGTGCTTGGGTAAGGAAATAGCAATAAATGTTGCTGTACGCGTGTACTAACATTATCTTCTGAGCCTCTTGCAGGCCTGCTTAGCAACGTGCTGATCATTCATCTTCATTTCCCAAGGTGTCAGCGTTTATGTGTCTGTGTTGAGAGGGATACCGAGGAAGAAAAGGACACAATTCAGAAAAGCTGCGGCTGTTTGCCACTGTTCTGTTGAGAACGAGACACATTACGAGCCCGGAAGAAAGGCCTCCCACCACCACCACTCTCACCATATCTGGCCCCTTTAACTCCCACTTTCCCCTCTTTTCCATCAGTGGTGAAATGAGATGTTCGCTTTCTGTTGCACTTAACGCGTATACCTGTACACTGACCTGTAACTCTTATCCAGCAGAGTATTAAGCTTCACAGAGTATGATCAGACATTAATGCTGCACAGCGATAAACGGATCAACACTTAAAAAAAAAAAAAAAAGTAAAAGCCTGATAACAGAGAAAAATCCAACAAACTGGAGTCTAGACACATCGCTAGCTTCAGTCTCCGTGGATTATCATACAACTTTAAATGTCTCGCTACTAAAATCATGGCTTTAATTTCACCCCCACATCCTCCTCGCCATCACACGGCATCTTTGCTTTCCCAAGGCTGTAAAGTTTAATCATGACTTGTTTGCATAGTTACAAGTTGTAGAACAATAATGTATGCATCAGAGTGAAATATCAAGTTTCCTGCTGTAGGTCAAAATAATTATCATATGCAATATTACTCTGATAGATGAAGCATTGTGATTGTTTATCTTAATTATCACAGCGGCACCACAAAAAAAAAAAAAAAACAATCTCTCATAATTAAACCTGACCTACTGATGTTTTATCAGTTGCTTTGTTGCAAAACTATATTCCCCCTCGGATAAGGACAGTCTCTGAATAATGGAGTTGCGTGTCAGTAAAGCGTCACACAAAGTGTCGCTCATCTGAAAGAACATTGTTAACAAGGCGAAGACGGGGACAGCAGGAGGAACATACGGCTGCTCTGCTCGGATGGGTTTAATCTCTGCGTCTATAAACAATATTTTCAGAATGGATCTGATGACTTCTTTTTTTTAGTCTTTTTCTTTAGCTTCATTTATTTATGTTAGCATTTTTGTGTATTTTCTGGGCTTCCTCAGAGGGAGGGCACCTTCATGGCGTTGGTTGTTTGGTGCCTATGTTGGGGCTCTGGTCACCGGGTTCGGCTCCTGGCGCCTCCTGTGACGGTGTTTCCTTACTGAGCTCATCTGTGCACAGCAACATGTTACAAGAAGTGCACGTGTGCTGATTCAGATGGGGTGTTGGAAATGATTGTGTGTGTGTGTAGCACTTTGTGCAACGATTGCATGAAAAGTGCTTTATAAAAAATGTTTGGTTGTTTTTCAAGGGACATCTTTTTAATCCTAATATTAAATCTTTTTTCTTCTGCTGATGCTTTTTTTTTTCATTTTTACAATCTGTATTTAACAATAAGCATATTATGTCACCCTGCTGTTGTAGCTTTTAGCTTTTCTTCTGTGTGCAGACAGTGTGATTTGCAGGTTAAACCTCCTGCTTATGTATTCAGTCATATAATTTCTGCTGTAATCTTGTCTTCTTTTCCCATGACAAATCAATTATCAGCAGAAAAATACATGTCAAGTTAGATGTCCCAAGCAATTTTAACACCTCACAACTATTCAAAGAATAAAAAATACATTTGTATTTCCTTTTTGCTGTTTAATAATATAACAGGATTGTAGTTATGCAGAAGTACAACAAATAACTTTTGAATATTGTACTGTACCTTCTACTGTTTGTCCTTTTTATTGTATGTAATGAGAGGATAAATATTTTAAAATACTTGATCACTTTTGCAATATAAACAACACTTTATCTTCTTTTGGCAGCTGTATTTCAAGCTCCAAAAATACAATAACTACATTATAAGAATATCTCATTTCATTTTTACACTAAATATAAATAAATACTTTTAATCCGTTTGCTTTTTCTTTTAGGTTTGCAACAATTACACACATTCAATCTTTTAATTTCAGGGATAAAATACACTAAAAATAAGTCCTGAATTTTGAGTCAGTGGTTCAGCCACAGGATCCATCAACAGATTAAAAAACACTGCTGCTCTTTGTACAAGGAAGAAATGATCAATGACCAAAAATGCAAAAATAAGGAGATAAAACTGATTGTACCCACCAGCCAACACCTGTTTAATAACCAGATTGTTCCGATTCAGTGTTAAATAACAGAAAGACTCCAGCGTCATACACAGATCCATTTCAGGGAACGCAGGAACAAAACCTTCATGCAGGATCCACCTTTTCACTACCGATGGTCTTTGTGTCTACATTTCATTATGATAAACATTGCTTTGCTTATCCTGCATCAGCAAAAATGAAACTTATGAGACAGCCCATCAGTCTGTGCAGGCTCCTCCAGGGCCGAGTGACATTCTCCAGCGCCGATGCACTACTGCTTCAGCCTGGCACGGCGAGCCATCAATCTTCATAAATCATTCACTTTTCCTGCTCTGCCCTCCACACAAAAACACTCCACTACACACACTTTGGTCCTTTTCTCGTTCCTTCTCCTGCAGCACTTCGATATCACTGCTGTTTGTGTAACCCAGTGCTTCTCAAATAGTGGGGCGCACCCCCCCAGGGGGGCGTGGTGCAATGCCAGGGGGGGCGCGAAATTGTTTTTACTTGCTATGGGGGGCGGCGTAATATAAAATAATTGAGAAGCACTGGTGTAACCTAAGGCGGGAGAACAAGAACTGGATGAAACGGCAGCTAAATGCTTCAAAATGTTCTGCCTTTCTGATGAGGTCTGCTAACAGTGTGTCCTGTGGAGTTGCTCTTTACAGATTCAGGTTGGCTGTAACCAGTAAACCGGGACATTTTTAGACATATTTAAGAGAAAAATGCATAAAACCCTTTATCAGTTTGGACATATTGTTGATCCTTAGTGGTCTGCACTTCCAGTAAGTCTTGCCTGTGAATTAAAAGAAAATATTCTGGTGTACATGATGTGCTTTGCACTAAGTTTAATCTGCTGCTACAGCTTGAAAGAGGAACTTGATAGACAGCAGCGATGGCTGATGTGGTCAAACGAGCAACAAAGAACAGAGAAGACTCACTGTTTTCTGTGTTTTCCATCAGGAAGTAGCACCTCGAGCACCGGATCAGTTGGTGCTCCAAGCAAGAAACCCAAAGTGAAAATGTGACATTTACAGACAACAGGGCAGTGATTCAGGGCCGGACATTACTGCATGAGGCATGAGAGCGACTTCTTCACAAGAAGCTCTCCACACCTTCCTTTACTTTTCCACAGTATTTCTTCTCGCCACTATCAGCCTGATCAGCAGGTATACAACCACCTCATGTTTCTCCAATAGTGGGTTGTTGTATGTGGTGCATAAACATTATGCCACTAGACCTTTGGGCTTGCTTACATAACCCCACCCACTTTGATGGAAAATGACCAAAAAACAGAGAAGAATTGAGTCAAATAAATGCTGGGAAAAAAAGAAGAAGCTGAAAACAGAAAGAAGGGCTTCAGAAATGAGTTGTGCTGAGCACTGGATAAAGAAAGCAATGCTTTATGCTAAAACCATCATCTTTGGGTCTTTTACTGGTTTCCCACTACTTTGTAAGAAAACAATGACCATTTTGTTAGGATGGAACAGGGAAGTGTTTCCTGGCTGGTAGTAAAAAGCTTGTGTCAAATCAAAGCTGCAAACAGACAAACTTCAGGAATGTCATTTGGAAAATGAATGAAACAGAGCCTGACCCCCCCCACCCTCCAACACACGCAGCCAGTCCCCCCCCTGCGGTCACCTTGTATTTAAATAACATTGCGGCTCATTGATCTCCAGGGAGAGGCTGCATTTGCTCCGATTTAGAGCGCAAAGGAATTCTGGAATGTCTCTGGCTCTGGGCCAGCAGCCTGTTCCTGGCCTGACCTTTGACCCCCTGTCATTGGGAACGGGGTGGGGGCAAACCAGACTAAAGTACGCGGCGACCACCTGCTCTCCCCTTCTGATCTAATGACCTTGGCTCCCACCAGCAGTCACACACACACACACACATCTAACTATGCAGTGCTTCTGTACCAAACGCATGAAGTCATGCTCAGTGACTCTGGGTA
>JBAMIG010000018.1:16534046-16550706 GCA_037177335.1 Kiunga ballochi
ACAAGACCCCGAGATACTTAAACTCCTCCACTTGGGGAAGGATCCTATCCCCCACTCTTAGAGGGCACTCCACCCTAGTTTTTTTTTTTAGGATATAATGTCATAATATAATAAAACCTAAAATTTTTATTTGACCAGTGAGCTAGCTTTCTTTGCTACACATAAATCTTCTCTGGTGCACAATTCTGACTAATTATAATCTTGCCATTCTGGTACAATGGCGGTGCCAAACTTTTACACATGGGGTGGCCGGAGGGAAGGCAAGACTTTGTAAAGAGGATCCATACTGATAAAAGACATTTTTGCACTTTTCTCAAACACAAACTCACATTTCCTGTTGTGATAACTGTGGTCATATTACATTAGAAACGGTCCGCGTTGTGGAAAAGCGGCAGTATGAATACCATTACAATTTCTGTAACACTGTCGTTCTGCGATACCACGATACCCGGCATGCAGAATGAACTGTCTAAGAAACTGCAGGAAGAGTGTGCAAGCGGAATAAGCGTGTATTGATGGTGTGTGAGTAGCAGAGCATAGAAGATGGCTGAAGGGGGTGAACCCATTGAATGTCTTCTCCCAACTAAAAAGACAAAGATAGCAATATGGGAGGACTTCAGATATCACAAAAAGGTGGAGGGCGAAGGCGCTGTTCAAGCAAAAGAATGTGTTCTTTTCCCCTGGCATAAAAAAAACTCAATATTTGGAAGCATAGTCATTCTGCAACAGTATACTACGAAACCATGACTATCATACCAGCTGAAATGGTGTTCAAGTGGACCGATTTTGTCAGAAAGTGCTGCAGTTCTGGGGCTCCACAACGGGACCAGAAAGGTGTTCAGTTGAGATATACAGTTCAGCGTTCAGCGAGCCATCACTCGCTTCAGGAATGTAGCTGGACATTTACCCACAATGAGAGGCTGCTATCCACCAGGTGCACAGCTTCAGCAAACACCTGCTAAGATACAATCATCATCCGTGAAATATTTCTTCAGTAAATCTCATCTGATGAGAAAGCATTTCAGTGGAAACAAACACAAATTCAGCCATACAATGGGACACAGTATGTGGGGCATGATGGGTTTGTCCAGCACTTCCAGTTTACTGTCTGGTAAACCCCAGTGTAATTCTAAATGGTGTTTAGTTAGCTCTCTATTAGTAGCCATCAGGCTCCTGACACTCTTTCAACAAAAAAAGCCAGAAATGTATCTTTAAATGGAATAAAACTGCTTAGAGGCTGTATTTTTGCACTAAACTTGCTCAATATGGAGAAAACAAAGAAAAGGAAATCTGTAGGTTCAGCAGAGTTTGGATGATGGTGGATGGGTGAAGAAGTGGAAAAATGACATGAGACGGCTTAAATACAAGCGCGAGTGGGTAACAGGGCACACTGGACCGCATTTAGCTTCAGCTAACAAAGCAGTTCATGACACGTATGATTGCTTTTAATCATTATTACTTTAAATCAGTTTAATTTATGTAAATGTAAATTTGAAATTCTGAGAAAGTAGTGTTGACGGATTTAAATCAAATCAGAATAATAGTTTCAGTAAAAACACAACACTTAGGATAAAATATATCCTTGTAGCTTTTAAACATTTGTTTCAGATGTATTTATTTTTCAGTGCAGCTCCTGAAAAAAGGTTAAATACTGAAACTGCTGGACACATGAGCTGATCAACCTGCTGAAATACACAAATGAGGCAAAAACTGATGACAATGTTAACCATTCAAGTCACCTTCTGGTTCTATTACATCAGAGGAGCTTATATTATGTTGAGCATAATATATATGTATGTATTGGAGGAAAATAGATTATCTTCACACCCAGATACTGACTAACAGATTGTGAAGCTTTGTTCCTTTACAAACTGCCTCGCTGTTAGTTGGAGTAAATTACTGTATTTTAACTTTAATTACTTTTACAGTTTACAACATTGATAATTTATTTATTGGTGTCACATTATTAACTGTCATCAAAACTATTTATAAAAAAAAACAGATTTCAATTGTCTGAAGAAAAAAATAGACAAAAAAATCTATTTCTTTCCCTTTAAAACTACAAAAATGAGTATAAAAGAGTTTATTCTCCCCAGTTTTCATTAGGTCAGCATTTACTTTTGTCTGCTTTGAGTTGTCCAAACATCTATATATCCCTGTTCTTTGACCTGAATAAAAACTATCAAAGGAATGCAACATAAGTTTCCAAGCTTAAACCTAATGTAATGTTCTGACCTAATACACCCACAAAAGCTCATGGGTATTTATGTGTTAATGAAAATAGATGTTATTTGGGGTTAATAAGCTCAATGACTTCTTTATTCATGTAAAGTTCAGCTAGTAGTTCTGGTTTTACGTGGCATTGTGACTCAGGTAGATGATACCACAAAACACTTCTCCCTTGGTTGTTCTGAACGAGTATGTTGAATAATAAAGTAACTTCAATATCCCAGCATTGGCCTGCAGTTTGACCACCCATTAGACTATTTTAATAGAAAACTGACATTTTTTTGGAGCTGTAGTTGCTCTGTAGCATCCAGGAAATTACAAAACTACAACTTTGTGTTGCAGCCTGGAGCATCAGGTGACAGGTACGTTTTATATTATAGCACTACGTCACACAGCAGCAACTGGAAATCAGCACACTGACTGTTTTGAAGGTGTACTTTTGCTGATTCAGGAAAGAATTCTGGGAAGAAAAACTGGAAGAGTCAACATCGGAGGGATTTTTACTGGTTGAATAGAGTTTAGAGAAGAGAGAGGATGCAAACTAATACAATATGAACAACTATTGGGGGCACTGAAGAGCAAAATCTTTTTTATCTTCTGAAATAGCAATACTGGTCACTACAAACCTGGACAGATTAGAGACATTAAAATGAGAGAACAGCAATAGAAAGTGGAGGCTGGATGAGGTCAGCTGGATATTAATCGAATCAGCATGCAGCAATGTCTGATAAGAAGGTTAAATGTGCTTACAGGGTGGAGAAACCCCCCTGATACCCACTTACACAAGCACAGAGCTTTGGAATGATATGTTTGCAAACGTATCTTTAGGTTTTCACCTGCAGATAGAGCCACATGTAGAGATAATGACGCACACAGAGACAGATAAAGACACATGCAGCCCACTGAGATCCAGCCAGGTCCTTCACACATTAAGCAACATCAGTTGCTTTGAAATGTTTCTATACCAGCCATATTGACAGAATCAGGGAGAAGAGGATAAAGTAGGGAAAGGAGAGATGGGAGGAGAAGGGTAGCAAGGGGAGAAGTGGGTGGGCTATGGATGAAAGAAAACACGAGGATGAAAAGCAAACTGATCAAAAGCAAAAGAAGTAAAAAAAAAGTTGTATTGAAAGGGAGAAAAAAAAATTGACATGAACCACGAGCTGAAGTCATAATGCACTGAGAAATCAAAGAATAGAAGAAAAGACGAGTAAAAATAAGACATGATGCGAGGCAAGAAGAGCAAAGAAAAGAAAGCTTGCTTTTCTCCTCCAACAATAAAACAAGAAGGAAAGCAGATGTGATAACCCCCGCTGCTCTTTGAGATACATTGTCAAGCACCAAGTACCACACACATATCCAGACAAACACTCCTGGTGTGTGGTCAAAGCCCCCCCGTATATCAGAACCAGTGCTCATCCTGACACTCCAAAGGGGCTCAGTATGTGCACTGTCTAAGATGTTTAATTCATGCGCCAGCCTGCTTGTGCTCGACATGACTGTGTGGCAGAGGAAGATGGGAATGCAAAGCGTTGTGTGCAACAGCCAGGGTGAAGATGATGCATAGACACAGGAGAGGAAGGCTACATAAATAGAGGGAAAAAATGAGAGAGCAAATACCAATGTATGAAGAAACAGAAAGAAATAAAACAAAGTCATGTAGGAGGATCTGCAAGAAAACAAGACGGAAATAGTCACAGGCGAAACCTGCAAAGCAATAAATTGATAGTGGGTAGGAAGAGGGAAATGAATAGATAAGAACGCACACGTTTCATATAGATTTTCAGATCTGGGCACAAACAGAATGAGTGATGGATGTAATCAGAGCAGCAGAATAGAAAGTGCAAAAACAGTGTTGAGGAGTTTTCACATATATACTGTACATGCGTTCACACAAACACACAAGCAAGGAAACTTTGGGGATCTCTTCCAGGCAGGAGAAGAGAGCCTTTAGTGCAGCAGGTCTCAGCAGAGGCTGGCAGGGGACTGACTGCTAGTGATTTTCTGTCATATCTCTTTTTCTCTTCATCCCTCACGCCTGCTCTACAACTAATCCTACCTCCCCCCTCCTCCACCCGGCAGCACAGGCCGAGCTTCAAAACTATACACCACGTGTGGAATGTGAAGAGTAACAATTTTGGTTTGTTCAGAGACTGGAGGAGCTCATTCTGATTCATTCCTCAAAAACAAGAACAATATGTCCTTGGTTGGTATTCTTTTTGTTAGTTTCTTTTCTTACATAAACATGCAGATTTATGCCAATGCTTTCAAATCAGGGTCATTACAGCTCCCCTTAAGTTGGACCATTATGTAAAATCTTTGCAAAAAACAAAAAAAATTAGCAAAAAGCCCAATATTTTATTTGTAATATAACAAAAAAAAACATGTCCGATGTTTAATTAGACATTTTACCATTATGTTGAAGTTATTAGCTTGTTTTTTGTCTCATGGCTTCAAGCAGTGTGATGAATGCAGTGTATGATTTATCATTGTCTTGCTGAAATATGCAAGCTTTGTCTGGGAGAGAGCATATGTTGCTCTAAATTCTGCATGTACCATTCAGCTGATATACAAGCCGGGTTGTTTTGGTTCTGCCTCTCTGAAAAGCTTCAGTAGTCAAATGCTCCTCCAGTCATTTTTGTTTTCTGCCAATTACTTTCCAGCCTTTTGTCTTTTTTTGTGTGTTCTTACTTTTTAGATGTACTTTTTGTCATCAAAGTCAAAATGAGCAAATGTTTCTTCTAAAATGTAAAATATTCCAGTTTCATCATTCTGATATGTCGCTGATGTTCTATTCTGAATTTTTCTGCTCCTTTTCTAAAATTGGAGCTTTAATTATCACTAAATTAGTAACGTTGAAAGCACAGAACGTTCAGGAAGTTATTATGTTGCCATTAGTGGTTTAATGATGGCGATAAATGTTGTATTGTATAATTTCCTTAAGGTTTACAGGAGTATACAGGTTTGGGGGACTTTATTAAGACAACGTGGTTGAAAAGGTTCCAACCAAATGCCAACCTCTGTTGGAGAAAAGTAAAGCCGACGCACAAATGCTATAAATTACCGTTCACCCTTCATCCAGTAAGAAGTTAAAAACAGAGTAAATCACTATATGGGAAATGGTCTTGTATAGCGCTTTTTTACACTTAAAGCACTTTAACTATTTGACACATTCACCCATTTGCTCCCACATTCACAGACCGGTGATGCAGCAGTTAGAGCGACTGGGCGTTTAGTGTCTTCCTCAAGGACACTGCCAGAACCGGGACTTGAACCACTAACTTGCTGCTCAGAAAATGACCCGCTCTACTACATGTGTCACAGATACCAATGTTAAAAAGCCAAGTTTACAGCTGAAATAAACATGTTTACAACCTGATGTTTATGTTTATTAGGTCAAGTTTATCTTCATAACTGTGAGAAGGGTAATTTTTTTAAAACTCTTAAATGTAAAAGTAATTTAATCTTGAAATTTGGAATAATAATAATTGACTAAATAATTATGAATCTGTCCTTTTATTTGACTGGTAACCGGTTTCTGTAGCAGTAAAGCTAGGTACAAACTCAGTTATTAGCAGGCTAACAGCTTGCCTTAGCTTTAGACCATTTACCTCAGTTAGCCGGTTAGCTCTATTGAGCGTTAGGTTGGCAAAGTTAGCTCTTAGTTACAGGCAGCTCAGAGTTTTATATAAGTCAGTCATCTGTTTCCCCACTCACAGCCTCCCTTTCAATTCCAGCCTTTTTTTGTATTTATCTGGAGCACCATTACGTGTAACACTACCAAGATGGCGATGGTCGGAACCGCCTGTCGACCTTCAGTAACTTACTGGGAGGCTCCGTCCTTCTTTTAGGATAAAACAGTAGGAGAATGTTTAGAGAACCAAATTATTCAATATAAAAACTAAACAGGTCAAAGGTCTTTACTTTTTATTTATCTATGTTTTTGGTAAGTGTATGTTTATTGAACTTTTGTTTAAGTTTTATGTAGCAAACAAACCAACAAACAGGAATGTTATTTGTCTTTCTTAAGATTAATCATGAAATAAAAAAAATACAGACAGTAAAATAATTTAAATTGTTTTAAAAACAGGCTGATGGTAAATAAATACAATGAATAAAACAATAAATAAACTGCATAAACACTAGGAACACCAAATTGACCAACTGAAAAACAAAGTCTGGGTTTCAGTGTAAAAATTTCCTTTATGTAAACTTTTCAAACAAGACAGCAAATATGAAAAGTGATGACCAAGAATAATTTTGTTTTTACCCTCCTACTTATGAATTTATAAAGGAAAATGTCCAAACATCTTTTTCCTGTACTTAATTTGTCTTGACCTTTTCCATATTATGAATTATTTTTCTGCCCTTTAGCCTGGAAAACAACTTATCCCAAGAGATCATATTTCATATTACAAAGCAAATAAATAAAGCGTTAGTTTATGTTCCAGTTTCCCACTCATAGAAACGATGCAATTTCCATTCATCTTTATTAATATCTACTCAAGAATCCACTTTCCATTAAAGAATCATCATTCCTCTGAGAAAACCCTAAAAGCTTATTATAGCTTCTCTATATTCCTAAAATGTATTTAATATATTAGATCTTTTCCCCTTAAGAGACACTTGTCTTTTTGCTTTCTAATTTAAATCTTGCATAACATAAAACATTACAACTGTTGCATCAGCTCGGAGACTTCTTAGTTTCTGTGCTTAAAAATCCTGAACATCTAATAAAAAAAAATCTCCCACACACATTAGACAAATAAAAATTAAATATTTATGACAAAATGACCAAAAAAAGGTAATAGAAAACAAAATGCAACTCGTGTGTTGTCATATCATAGTTTCAGTGAGATAAGATTTTTTGCTTAATATGAAGTAAAAATGCTGTTTTCTCTACTCATTTGTTAAATATGGGTGAAAAGAAAATATTTAACAAACTTTTTTCTTCTCAGCTGATCCCAGGTATGCTCTGTAAAGTTATACTGTAAATTAAAATAGAATGACAATAGATGTAAACACAGACACACAGTTTGAGGTCCACAAAGGAATAAAACACAGAAGACAGAATACACTGAGATCTAAGACTTTATTATATATACTCATCAATATATCAATATCATAATTAATATCCATCATTAGGCACCTTATATGAAGATGAATGGGGAGTAAAGATTTTTCTGCATGCCCTTAGAAAACAAAACAAAACAAACAAATCCAAACTGAAACATGCTGTTTGTGATGACGGAAAAACATTTTGAGGCATTGCATGATCACATGTATTTATGCATATCTAATATGAAACATGTGAGTGTGTGTGTCTGTGTGTTCTTGTGAGTTTGTAAAATTACACACAAGGTCTGAGTTTCTCAGCATTTTACATGCGACTCAGTTTGTGTCAAAGTTCTTGTGCAATATTGATGAGTGAGGTTTGTTTTACCGTTCTCTTGTGTAATCGTACACTGTGTGTCAGCGACTGAGTACATGCCAAATGGCTTACAGGTACCAGGAAAGTCTGGGCTCAGCCAGTTCAGGCAAGTCTCTGGACACCTTGGCACAGCAGCCACAGCTCCAACCGGTTATGCCTGGATGTCAGAGCCAGAAACACTGTGGAAAACTCCGGAGAAAGACCTGTTTCCCAATTTCACTACTTCTGAGCAAGAAGCGCACATTCCCAATAAAGATCAATATTTTCCTGCCTACACCCCTGGTTATTATAAGTCTGCTGATTGGGAAATAGATCACTAAAACACACAGCTATATGTATTGTGCAGACGTATAATAGTGAGAGATGCACAAATGAATTTTAAAGACACTTTTGGGGATAAAGAACCAGTGAATAAGTCTTAATGACCACAATGTAATGTATTAGAAATGACTGGAATATCACTAGAAGTAGGGTTTGTATAATTTCTGCTTAACTAAATTTCAGGAATGCATGGACATGAAATCTGTCAGAATTTCTCGTAGATTCAAATCCTTAGAAAAACAGATGCTACTTAAGCCTTTGGCAAGGAGCCTTAAAGGCTGTTTCTAGGATATCACATCATAAACTCTAACTCAAATACATAGGATCTCACTGAATACAGTAT
The DNA here is from genome assembly GCA_037177335.1 of Kiunga ballochi. Lineage (NCBI taxonomy): Eukaryota > Metazoa > Chordata > Actinopteri > Atheriniformes > Pseudomugilidae > Kiunga > Kiunga ballochi. Next base: position 16,542,371 of record JBAMIG010000018.1, read on the forward strand.
CTGTTGAAGTCAACTGGATTTAATACTCCAGCAAAAGACAGCATGTCTAAATGACTAATATACTGTGAATGGCTAGTATGTAGCTGCTAACTGCTACTAGCTAGTAAACAATCATGCTAGTTTTTTAAACTGTTGTATGTATATGGTATAATTAGTGGTGGGACCTATGTCCATCTATTATAACTATTACTTCATATTTTCATAATACAAGGAAGGGTTTTCTTAGCCTAAGATAAACTTGGATCTAATCGTACCATGGAAACAGCTTTACTTTGACCTTATGTTTGAACAAAACATTTCTTCTTTTGTACTGTGTTTATAAAGTACATGAAAAATGAGTCCTATGTCCATACTACCTGGGGTTAGTCTACTAGCTTTTTAAATTGGGATGTTGATTTTATGTTTTGGGTATTAAAATTCCATATTAAAACTCAATATCTGACACACTATTGCCATTTTTTCCCATTTCTGTTCATTTTTATAGATTATAGAGCAATAGCTGAGCTAGTAGGCAGCATTTCCAAGTGCTGACCAATACATTTATCAGACAGAGATGGATAGAAGACAATGGAAATATTAGCAACGACTAATGCTAGTTGTTTTTATCATTTTGTCTTTAAGGATTTAAATAGCGTTTCTGCTTAATCTCATACTTCACAATAATACAATCACTCTTGTTTTAAAGCTAAAATGCTGATCTAAAAGATTTCAGTCCTGATAGATTGAACAATACTAGTCGTTGCAAAATCTACAGCCACAGGGGTGGCTGTGGCTCAGGAGATAGTGCCAACTGTCTATTCACTGAAAAGTTGTCGGTTGGAGCTCAAGCATTAACATGCAAATAGACTGCATCAACAAGTGGCTCTAAAATTTGTGGCGAGGATTTGACATGGTCATGACAGAAGGTGTTTCTTTTTCCTGGTACATTACGCTGTGCAGTGAGCTTCAGTCCCCTTTCTATCTGGTTCTATTGCTATCAGCTTACACGTGTGGTTTATCAGTTATCAAACAGCAGCATGTCTACACTGATTCTCCAGCAACACATGGTCAAAACAACCACAGTGGTAGCAAAGCTAAGGCTACAGTGCTATGCATACCATATCCCTGCAGCTCTTGGTTGGCCAACATCTTCATTTTGTGCCCAGCCTGGCTTTCCTTCTTAACCTAACTACCAGCTTACTAATGACAACTCACCATCCCTCCTGTTGCTTTCAACTCTGGCAAGAAACATTTAAAAAATGCAACTGACCCAGTCATTTCCCATGTGTTTAACAGCAGTAGAAATGTGTGTATGACAGGATGAGTGTGAGGTAAAACAAACTCTCTGAAACTACATTATATAACTGCAGACCATTTACAGGTCACATACTCCAGAGGGCAGAAAGAAATGATTGTTTTAATAAGGAAGGGAAGTGAGAATTGGCACTTTTTCCATCATTCAGGAAGCAACCATGATGATGTTGACACATTTAATAAAATTAGTTTTCTCAAGTCTGTAAACACATTAGATTAGCTCACATTAGATTGAACTCTCTCTGCAGATTAAAGCTTTACCAACAGAAAATGTTAGGTTTGCATTGGTATTCCACTTTTATATTTATTTACTTATCTCTATTGCCACAGACACAAGGCTATTTATACTAGAGTTATATTAATATTATATTAGGCTCAATGTTTAGAAAACCTAATTTAAAAATAGTTACTCATGACATATTTATTTACATTAAATATTTGTGATTACAATTTTAAACTAATCACTGTTTAAAATATCCACATGAGTATTTTCATAAAATGGTTTATATCACAATCAGGGACTCCTTTTAAACATATTTGGAATAAATTAATCTAGATCTCCCTTCTTGGCAACCTTGTACCCTGCAATCTTTTTTTTCCAGTTCAGTGTTGGAAATTTTCCAATTTGAAATCAAGAAGTGGAGAAATTCCAAACCAAACCGAAGCTTCAGCCTTCCTCTTCCTCCTGTGGCCTTGACAGACATGGACATGGCATCTCCATCTAGCCATGAAATAACCACTTGTGTTTTAGTCCGAACAACTCCATTTCTGTGACTGTCAACACACACACACACACTTGCATGCACGCACACAAGCTCCTTGAGGATTCTGCCATGCTGGAGGGTTGACTGTATATGTCCTGCAGAACTGATCAATACAATTCAATCAGCTTGCAGCTCTTTGCCGCATAAGGCCACGGCTGCTATCCAAACAATGAATGGCTGGACACAGATGGACCTGTGTACAAATGAAATCCCATTAAAGCGCAGGGTCTCTCAGGGGCTACCGCTGACCCCCTGTTTTTTCTCTCTCACCCAACAGCAGGAGCTTCTTTACCCTACTCTAAATGAAGCTCCCATTCACAAGAGAAAATATGCCGTTACTGTGACAACAGCTCATGCTACATCAGCATGGATAAGAACATTTGCTAAATATGTCTTCAGTATACTGGAATAAGTGGCTGACTTTAAGGAGTCAATATACTGTCTACAGGTTTTATAATGTATTTACACTGACAGACACATTGTGAAGATGATGGTCCAGCTGTTTTGCTTCATTAGACACATGTGCTTGTAAGTAAAGAAAAATATCTACATCAACAGTGAGTGGCCATTATTCACATTTACAACAGAGTTTTAAGTATCTCATCACACATAAATGGCATATGATGTATTTTTCTGATACGGCTGACAGTCAGCATTTGCATGATGAGCATCTCCTCACAGTACAACACTTCTAAGATTAGTTTCAAGCAGTGAGATGGAAAGCTGACAATGAAATGTCAGGGATATGAAGGGAATGAAAGAGGCTACTCTTTTGCTGATGTAATGTTTTTTTTTCTTTTTTTTGTTATTTTCCCTCTCCACATTGGAGAAAGGAAATTTCAAGTCTCAACATTTTCCGGTTCGTAGAGCCCTTTTCTTTCGTTTTCTCTTGCTTGAAATCAAATCGAGCTGCTGTGTTTGTTAACCTGGCTTGTCTGCATTGTTGAAGATCATATTTCTCTTTTCAAGTTCTGTTTAATCTCTTTTAGATTATGCTGAACTACAATGTTATTGACTTCTGGGAGCCAAGTTATTTCTATCCGACACAACACCAAGTTTATTCTTCCCTCTTGGTGCTTATTTTCACAGTGAAGTTCTCTCAGGCTGCTCACCTACCCTACGAGGGCAAAACACAATGCAGGGAGGGTAAAAAAAATTGAGGAGCGGTATGGATATTTCACTAGGCATCGTCTAACACTTTTTTACCTGACATATTCACAGAGTTACAGAGAGAAGGAGCGAAGACAAAATGTGTCATCCTTGTGTGATTGTGGGAATATAGTCTGAAGATGAGAGGGAAGAAGTGGAAAGGGTTCATCTGGACACGTGGATGGCCTTTTAGTCTGTCCTCAGGAGGACAGAACCAGCATGAGGGAAAACAAACATGCGCAAGACTTGTGACAAAGAAGTTATGATGTCTCAGGTAGACTAAAATAAATAAGAGCCGCTTTTCACACTGCAGTTGTGGCACATTGCAACAAAGAAATGAATATATATATATATATATATATATATATATATATATATATATATATGATATACAGTGTATATATATTATATACAGTATATATATATATATATAGATAACAGATCCTGAACCCATAGCCACAATCTTATATTCATGACACATTACAGATAGTCTGTAAACTAAGAGCAATCCTGTTTAGGTAAAAATATAATCATTGAAATACAAGTGAAAAGCTCAGCACATTCATGCATGCACAAGCTATTTAAGCCTTTGTCAAGCTATGACACCAAAATAGTATACATGCACAAACAAAAGTGATTCCAAAAGCAGGCATACAATAATTCATATTGTAAACTCTAATGCAGCGAAGATGAACCACACCCAATATTGGTAATAAGTAAAGTTGCAAGCCAATTTTTTGTGATTTGATACATTTATTTGCTTCTGAGGAAAAGATCATTTACACATGTGAGTCATATTGCAGTGATGTTGCTGCAATATATGATGTGTATAATCGCTGTTTTGTCCAGCCTCTGAGCTTCCCACAGTAAGATCAGCAGGCAAGGGGGAGTCGAGGAGGGGGACTGTTTCAGGCTGCTCCATGAATCTTTAATAACTTCCCTCTATACTTAGGCCCTCGGTGCATCTCCAGTTTCTGACATTTATCAGAAATTTGCCCTTTGAATGCGTGGATGTGAAAAACTCAAGGTCAATTGACTGACCATTGCATATTCTGTTTTTTCTTTTTTTTTTCTGTGCGGAAAGGTAACTTGGATCTGGATAGCTCCTTACAGTTAAAAACATTTGATTTAAAAAAACAGCCCTGACCCAACCCAGCCCTGCATGACCCAACTTGGTGCCAGGCTTTCATCGCTTAAATCAATGACCCATTTTTATCAAAACACAATCATTTCTGTCTCACCGCTGCAGGCCTAAATGCATTTAATGCAAAATATGCTGACATGATTTATCATTTTGGAAAAAAAAACCTAAAAAAATGCATAGAAAAGAATATTGTCCTGTGATACTATGTGATACTATGACATTACCTTTTTGAAAGGTACTTTGTCTTACCTTGTTTGATAAGAAAAGTGACTTTTACACTGCAAAATCAAATTTCTTTTGGGGTATTTATAAATCAAAATAATGCCATATTGGTCTAGAAAACAGCATATGCTTGCTTCATAATGCATGATGCATGATGTCAGCAGAGATTTGTTGAACCATATGGCACCTCAGCAGTTTACATATTTCTGAAAACTTACTCAAATAATTAACTTTTTAAAAGATAGAGTATTGACAATAAAAGAACTGGACCAAATATAAAACCTGGCATCAGCTTAAAACAGAATATGTACTGCAGCCTGTGGCACAAGCTCTTGTAAACAGCGATAAAATGCTGCTATTAGTATTCCTCAAACTTCCCCTGTCTTACACCTCCATTCCTATTGTCTCTCCTGAAGCTACTTATTCTTTCCACAAACAAGTCATTAATCATTTTAGAAAGCCTGGATTATATAAAAACACAATAACTATTAGAAAGTGCCATGGTAATTTAAGCTAAGGTGACGTTAGTCTCTAATAATTGATGTGAATAATCATCATAAGGTTCATTTGTTTCTCCAAGATTCTGACTTCTTACAGATTTCTGCTGTGATGTTTCCTGGTTTTCTTTTAGTGTGGACAGAGTGAAATGTTCACACTGCAGTCTTATAATGACTATTAAACAGATCACAGTTGTTGGTTGTCTTGCCCCAGGCTTCTGCCTTATGTTCAAATCATGCTTTAGAGCTTGCTATTAAACATGTAGTCATTTTGCTTTTCAGTTCAAGCTTTGTTAAATACAGTTTAAGACTTAAAACAGACTTGTCTAAATAACCAATTGAGCATCATTTAACCTGTTGATAGATGCTGAAATACTAAAGAGATTTGTTGTTTTTCTTATAACCTTTATAACTCCCGTTTTACAGATTTTCCTCAAAACTAAAACCAAACTTACTGTTGTGAAGTTCTCCGGTCCGCAATCCTTGCCTCTATATTTGCAGTCAAGCAACATTTCCTCTATGCTGTGGCTTGTCCTCTGCACAAACTCCAGCATGTTGAACGTTTTGCTTGGGAAAAACTTGCTGTTGTCCGTGGGTTGACCTAAAGCAGCCATGAAATCATCAAAGTCGCTCTGTTCCACTCCCAGTAGCCCGGCCATCCAGAAGATGTCATTCCTTGTGATCTGGGACTTTCGAAAGCTGTTGTAGTTGCAAAGGGTGATGGCTGGGAAATACATGACAGGACTGTCCATTTCATCCAAGATGGTGACATAAGGGTACTGGTAATACTCAATCACACGGTCAGCAACCTGGAGCAGGAAGATGGAAAGGGAGGAACAAAATGCTGCGGCCCAAAGTAACCGTCGAAAAGTCACTCCACCGGGTAGGAAGATGTGGCTCAGGCCGTGGAGCGTACAGTTGGCCCCAAACACTGTGATGTCTGAAGGCGGACGTGGTGTTTCCTCCTCTGGAGTTCCCATTTTCTCCAGAACAGTTCTTGAATAACGAATCTGTTTGATTTGATGTTTTGTTGCATTGGCGGCTTCCTGAATACTGAGGACAATGCACAAAAGAGGCAGGGCAAGACAGGGTCTGGTTTCCACCTAAGGGAGGCAGATGGGATGGCTGTCTGGAGCTGGGAGGTAGCAGTGAACACAGATATCAACCAATCCTCGTTGAGATGTTAGAGGGCACTTTGAATTCAAGAGATCTGGTTTCATTTTGAATGTAAGACTTGATCCAGCCAGCAGCGGTGGACAGATCCCAGAGGGACACAGCAGTGAGGCAACTATGAAAAGTGATGCACATTTAGTCTTGACCTCTGGTACCCAGATTCTTGTCGCTGTTGAAACATTTTTTACACTAGAGGTTTCTGGACACACATAAGTCATTATGTAATTTCTTCCCGAGATTGAATGACTCTTGTTTAAAGCAATAACAAAAACCTCTGATATTACTTATTAGATAACTTACAACCAATTAAATGATATAAAAAATGAACAGCTCAGAATGTCAGCAATATATAATAAGCATTACTTTTAGTTAGAAAAGAAGACTTTAGCAACTATGCACTAATTATCTGTTATTAGCCACTGGATAGCTATACAGACAGCGATACACTGGAATAGTGCTTTTTAAATAGACTACAAAGGACTTTAACAGGCTGCAGAATTACACATTAAAGCTGCCAAAGTCATTAAAACAACTGTTTGTTTGGATGCTGTAATTACTTCTACAATTATCATTTCTGTTAGAGACCTCCCATCCTGAGATTATGTAAGTCAGACTTGAGAGTCAAATGCAGACATTCATATACAGCCTCAGTATCTAAATACTCACAGGGAAAAACACATTAGGCTCTAGTTTACACTGACTCGTCAGGTTTGCAGCTGTCGTCATCCTCTAGCTTGCTGCAGCAGCCTCCCTATCATGTGTTTTGTAACAGCATCAATAATTAATGTCCTCTCCTGCATGCAAATCAACTCATAGACAGAGGTGCATACTTGCAGACTGCAGGCCTGAGGCTATTTCAGTTCATCCTGCTAAGAATATGTCTGGACTGAAATTGATTAGCTTTAAAAAAGTATTCAATAAAAACAGAGTTAATAAGTTAACTAATGTTGGGACCTCAGCCACAATGCCCCCGGCCGGTTAATGATGACTTATAATATAGCTGGTTAACCCATCCACCCTGAATGCTTCAGCTTGCTTTGCCCACACACTAATATCTCTCTCTCCCCATATATCCTCGTCTTTTCATCATCTCAGTTTATTGTTACACTCCTTCATTCAGATCTTTGGTGCTCCCTGAGTTTATGTCTAAAGCTCAAAAAATCTGGCTCATGAATTTCCTTTTTAACTGCCTGTGTTGTGATGTCTACATGATATTTGCTCTCAGTATGTTATGAACAGCTAATTTGTACAATAAGACCTGAACAAAGATCAGTCTAATAAACGGCCATCTTTCTTTACAGCAGAAGGCTCATTTTTGCTTTCTTTTTAGATCCCTTTTGGTCTCTACTAACTGCAAAGGGAATGCTCTGACTTTTTAGCCAAAACCTACGTCACAATTTTTACAAGATATTTTCAGTTTGTCGCTATGAAGTTAAAATTAAAAAACACTGATTTTTGCGTCAATCATACAGTAAGGTTTTGCCTCATACATGCAAAGTAAAGGAGTCAGACATTAAAACAGTGTTGTCAGTATCTATGTAGTTTTATTATAAGGAACAGCTATTTTAGCATACAGTAATTTCATCCTTTATTGATGCAAAAATATTGATTAGTACAGCTTAAACAGCTGTCTCCTAATCATTGATTTTGTCACTCAGTGTCTGCGCTAAACACCCTGGAACTCTCTCTCCATCATATAAGTTGTTACTTATGTCTGGTATTTAGTATTTATCTCTGGGGATTGACAGGCAACTTCCAGATATTTACTTTACTATAGAAGGTGTGTCTGAGTTTCATCATGTCTGCCAACCTAAAAATGCACTGCACAAAAATGATGAAATATCCCTAAATATTCCAAATATGCAACATTCCACTATGTTAAATATAGATCCAGTTTCCAGAAGCAATATAATCGCTTTGCTTGCTATTGCACTTCCCCAGATGTTATTAAGATCTTTCATGATTTGCAAAAACCCAATAAAGCCACGGATCAGCACACAGCAAGATACCAAATAGATCATGAACAGCACATTACCCACACTTGCTGTGGTAATATCCTCATGCACACATAGAATAGAATAGAATAGAATAGAA
>JBAMIG010000018.1:16557485-16572179 GCA_037177335.1 Kiunga ballochi
GCCTTGCATTTACACACTCACAGCAACAATGAACAGAAACAAAATGCGATTTTTCTGTCACACACACACACACACACGTCACATTCATTCACATGCTGATCTGGTTAATTTAAAATTGGTAGATTATAGTAATTATGTTAAAGAAAATATGTTCCAGAGTGTTTTGCCCTTTTCCGTCCTTGATGTCTGACACTGTTTATCCTAAATGGATAAACAGACTCTTCAGTTTAAAACTGCTTTTTAACATTTTGGCTAAATTGCACGACATTTCCAGACAGACGTGTGAAGCAGCGTGGGTTTGATTATTTAGCATGCGTGCTGTTAAAGCAGCAGGAACATCTTTGATCATCTGCAAATGCCTAAAAATAACAAACCATCTTTTGAAATAAGATGCAGAGTGATGCTTATCTGGTGTGTTTGGGTGACTGAGGCTGGACAGCAGGTTTGTTTGCATGTGTCACGGCAGACAAGAGAAGCATGGTGGCACCAGTAAAAATTGCAAATACACAGTGTGTGCAACACGTCGGCCTCTGGGCTAACGCTTCTTTCCGCTGCAGCTCAGAATGATGTGTGCACATGTATGGATGCATGTGTGTATAAGTGTGTGCGTGTGATGCAAAGAGTCAATGGAAACCACCCATGAAATTAAGATTTAAAGCAGAGCCTTTTGGGTAAATGTACCCGTTTGTTTCTGGGGTGACAATGCAAACTATCCTTGAAATGAAGATGTAAATGAAAAGATGGTTCTGAGTGTGTGCATGTGTGTGTGTGAGATAGGGGCTTAGATTCTTTCCCCATCCCATGAAGATGTGGAGGGAGAAAGAATCTGTCCAAAAACCCTGACAACAAGTTAAACCCTCCTACGACAGTTATGAATTTCACTTTTTGGTTTGTGTGAGTGTGTGTGGTCCCACTACATCGATAAGCACTGGCACAAATACAGCCAACTGTGTGTGTGTGTGTATGGCCTGGAGTGGTTTTTATTAATATTTTAGCAAAAATATCTTAAAAAAACCCAACATTGTTTTGTTTCTGTGTTTATAACTCATTGACCCAAAAGCATCACGTTGTGTGGATTCACATTTTTCGAAGGGATTCTACCTTCACTTAAAACTTTATTTAATATTGTAGAGTGCAGAGTATAAGTCACATTTTTATACCCGAAGCCACCGGGGTCTTGATAAACAAGGTCTATTGTTCCTCCAGGTCAAAGTCTGCATTAAAACAGTAAGTATAAAAATAAAATGGGAAAAGCTGCACTCATAAATAAATTTGACTATTACAAAAAGCTGCTAGATTGTATTAAATTAAATTAAAAATGAGTTATTCTAAAGACAGAAATATAAAAGTAAAATTTCTCATATCTATTTGTTGTGTTTTGTCAACTTTTAGTAATGGTGTTACAGTTACATACAGATATACAAACTTCTATAAGGCTGCTGGACTGAATGCATGTGCATTAACATTACAGGGATATAAAAGCAAATAGTAGAATGGATTAAAAGACATCCGCCATCTTTACAAATGTGGTTCATAATGCTTTGTTTCTAAAACCTCACAGTTATATTAAATGTGTTCTGGATCATAACAGCCTAAACAAACAGGCAGAACTGAAGAAGTGAGAGGTAACTTCTTTGTGCTGGATGATTTTACCTAAGGAGAAAGTTATATTCACATATTTTAGGACTTAGCTCTTAAGGTTTATCTTCCAGCACATGTTCAAAATAGGTCATTTTTCTTTTTCTGCAACTCCAGCAAGCATCACTGCATCTTTTCCTGCCCTGATTTTAAAAACACAAACAACTAACAGGATGCGTTCCCCTTCTCTATGCACATCTCTTTACAGCAGAGTGTAACCCAGAGAGGCTGCTGTAAGTTAATCAGTTTGTTTCAAAGCAAATGAAAAAACAACACAGCGCATCTCAAAATGCTTGGTTTTCAGTTTTCTAACTTGCATCAAGTTGGATTTGTTTCCTACCGTGGCTTTTTCAGCTCCACCTGCCAACATATAGGCAGACATCTGCACATGTACAAACCATACAGCCATGGTTTTGTGTTCTGTACTCGCTCAGCAGGGGGACATATTCATTTCAGATTTAACTCGGCAGCATTATTTTTCCCATCATGCAGCATATCTCTCCTGACACAAAGCTGCCATGGCCTTCAGGGCCTAAAGATGTATCAAAGCACAAACAGAAAAAGTAAAAGAGCAAAAATAACCCTCTCTGTTATGTCACAACATGCGAGCTCACTCACATACATTTAGGTTTGTGAGCAGGTTTGTATGTGAGGAACTCTGGATGATTCACCGTGTTAAACAGGAAAGTACAATCTCCTTGTTTTGCTGTGATGGCATAACTGGTGTGAATTGCCAAACCCTCCAGCAACATCTTTGCTGTTTACAAAACACGACTGAACATCTTCACAAAGAACATGTGTACCGCCACACACAGCCCTGCTGAACAGCCTGTTTTTTTTTTTTTTTGTTACTGAGATATCAAATGATTGTGTCAGCATTGTGAGAATCACTGATACCTACTTTTTACGCCTGGAGTATTATCACCACAGAGAGTCAATGCACCTGGCAAAGACACAATATGGCACAATAAATAAAGCCAGCAACACAGCTCTTTTGCACAGTAATGTTTGCACAGATAAGGCTAAAATGATAGAGAGATTATGTTACATTTGCACAGCTCGGCTGCTTCCCTTTGTTTTTAATCTTTGCGCTAAGCTGTGCTAACTGGCCACCCACTGCAGCTTTGATTTCATTATACAGTTAGGAAATGACATCCCTTTACTCAGTAATATCACAGCAAATAGATGAGCTTCCCAATATTACTAACTTTTTCAGCTTAATAGGTTAAAGCTGCATTACTTTTTGCAAAACCAACAGTTTTAATGACCCAAGCAGGTATGATTCCTTTTATATATACACCATTTTAGAGGCAATTCCCAGCTTTTAAGGTCTGTCATGCCACACTTTGGTCACAATACATTAAATGTCACAGAGGAGTCCTGCGTTAGATCCCAGCAGTATACTTATCTTCAAGTTGATGGCACTGATTAGCTGTGTGGTAAATTCATTCACCAGTGTAGTTTTTCCCCCCTTTTTTAATTAATGAACATAAAGTTAAGATTAGGATTAAAAATGCCTGATATTAGAAAAACCACCTGGTTTGGTGTTGAATAGATTTTCTGTGCATGTTGCTCACAAACTGTGAGCAGGTTGTGTGTTGATGGACACACTGGACTTCTCTCTGCAAAGAAATACACAAAAGATACAACAACAAAAACCCATGCCCTGTAACATGTTCTATATTTAGATATTAAAAATGCTAGTTTGCATGATCTCATAAAGAATTTAATTACCCAAAAAAAAAGAACAAATGCAGTGAATCTATAAAAATAGTCACCTGGTCCTATACGTGGGCTTGATGGGACTATGTGACGGGCTAATTTAGCTATGTTTGATCTAATGTATAGCACTTTTTGTTCTCTGATCAATTAGCTTAACTTGAATGATTTTGTTGTCTGAAATAACAATGAATTATTTAAATAAATCCACCAACCCATTAATCACAGCAGAAATCGAGAAGCTGCAGCAGAACAAAAAATAGACAGGTGACTGAGAGCACTGTGAACCACCCTGAGCTCACAGGTTTCTGCTGATGCAAACAAAAAGTTAAGGAATGGGACGCAGTCCAGAGGTTGGCTACACCGTCATTAACCTTGTAAAACCTCCGCTTGCGCTGGTGATTAACGATACCTCATTATGTGCTATTAACCAGCACCAGAGGAGGGTCTCTGTTCACATACCAAAACAGCGTTATACAGCTACACAATGGCTGCAGCTCCTCAGAGAAACTCTCTCTGGACTCGCCAACCCATAGGAATCCAACCTTCACGTTACACATCAGCTAAGAAAGATTTGACGGCAAACTTTAGAATGACCCTCCACCGCCTCATACCCTCCAATTGCTGCTTTTTGCGTACTGCTTACATGTTTCCCCTCCCTGTCTTGTTCAAAGGTCTGTTATTGTTTGTTACAATGAAACTTGCTGGAGTCCCTGCAGAGGCCTTGATGATAAGCAAAATACTCTGACACAGAAAAGAGGCTTTTACCATATGAAAGGCAGGAAAAAAAGAGGAAAAAAAGGGAAAAAAACTGGAATCAAGTGGGAAAAGATAGAGGTGCAGGGATGGGGTAGAAATGTGGGCAGTGGAGGGTGTGTTGTGTGTGTGTTTGAGAGGGATGAGAAAGTGTGGCAGGCGGGAAGGGAAGATAAAGGCAGAGCTGTATTCCCTGATGTGGCTTCTGTGCTCTTTGCAGCTCCTGCTCCAAGGATTACTGCATTTACACTTCAGCTTAAAAATAGCCCCCGTGATAATTTATTTAGCTGGAGCACGCCATCCCGCATTGTGTTTCTGGAGAATACTTTTTTCCTTCGGCCTGAATCTTTGTAGAATTCCTCCCTTCTCCATTTTCCCCTTATTATAACAGAGCAGACATGTTTTTATTATTATTATATTTTATTTCCCACTCTTTCAGAACATCCCTGTATACTAACACAGAGGCTGCTTATCTGCACCCAAACTGCAGCTGATTAATCTTCTATTTAAAATCTCATTTGTGCTGCCCAGTTGGTCCTGTGAACTTCTGATGCACCTATTAGGGACCTTTATGTATAACTTACTAGTTTAGTTACTGCTTCTGTATATAATCTTTCCACGCAGAACTCCTGGAGGCCTGATGGCTTCCAGTTTAGTTGGCTCGAGACTACAATATTATTGTCTACTGACAATATGGTCATGTTCACCTCCTTATGAGTCCTCCATCTTGCACTAAGGTTTGCAACACTGTATAAAGAACCCAGAATGAGAAGGTGAGGAATCCTGAAGCTACATTCCTCAGTTGGTTGAAGCAGTATGTTTACCAGGTGATGTTCCAACTCTTAAATAAAGTCATCAGTAATGGGTAGTAAACAAAATGATCAAACACATCCTCACCTTATTCTAATGCAGTTTATCAGCTGAAATCAGTTTCCTATCCCTCCTCCATCTCTAATGAGCAGCAAGGAGGTAAATCATCATCATGACACCACAATAGTTGGTAAGACTTATTACTGGTCCCTTTGTTTATGAATTGAATTGGTAACGTTTTCCTCTTATGTTAATGAAACAAGCATAGCTAGAAAACTAATTTGGTTAATTAGATTTATGAGTGAGTTTTTTTATTTATATAAGAGGTAATTGTTCTCAGATGGATTTTGTTTCTAATGTATTTATCAATTCTTTGCCGGTGAAGTATGCTTCATTATATTGTAAATAAAATGTTTTTAGGGTAATCCAACATTTATCCATGTAGTCAATCATTTCTCATTGTTTCTCAGTGCCACATGCACATCACATATTTATATGCAGCTGTTTCTACAAAAACACTTCACTGTGCGCAACCAGAGCCACCAGACAAGAATGAAATCAGCATTACACAGTCCTGATTGTAGGACAAGCTCCTGGGCTAATGATGCACTGCCCAAATGTCATCTTAGTGCTCTTCAACTTGCCCTTGGGATATGTTTTCTCAGTGAGCGCACTTAAATAGATAGAAAGATCTCCCTCAACTTACTCAGCTGATTCTGCAGCCCATCTAGACGCAAACAGACCATGTTCAAAGTCAATAGCACTTAAACATAAGATATGAGAGGTCTTCAAATAGCAATGATAAAGCGCTTGGCTGCTATTTTGGAGCAGAGAAAGTGCTTCAGTAGCTGAGGTTAAAGGAGATCATCTGTCATCGTGGTACAGGGAATCTCATTTTCTGCAGAAATGCGATGAGTCAACAACAGGGAGGACAGCAGTGATGTACATGGTGGGTGTAGGGAAGTGGAGTTCACAATAAGGAAAAGATCACAATGCTTCCCACTCAGCATTTTCTATCTTCTGTCTGTCACTGTCTCACCTTCTGTGTCTCTCATAGCAGAAACCTTGAGAGCTGTTGGTGAATGATGATGACCTCACCTCAGCCATCTTGGCTCAGAAACACTGACAAAATCTTATTTCTTTTTGTCAGTAATGGGATATTATCTCCCCATCTTCCTCTCTTTTTTTAACCCGTCCTATCCAGCATTATAACAGCAGATAGATGATCTGGTGGTCGTATCGTCCTCAACAAATCTACTCGGCCAAGAGGAGCCATTTGGAAACGAGTCTACCCATGATCCCTAAATTATATTATTTATTCTATTATTTGTATTACAAATTGGTGTCTTTCTGCAAATAACTGCTAGACCGGAGGGAGAGAAAGCAATGGAAAACAGAGAAATAAAGACAAAAAACAAAGAAATAAAACGGGGAAAATAAAAGAAAAAAAATTAGAACAAAAAGGCACACACAGCAGCTGCAGCACACTTTCAACAGACACTGCAAAAACCCTGAAAAAATATAAACAAAGCCGCAACCACCATACGTGCAGGGGTCTGAGTGTGAGCCTATGTATGTGTGCAGGGGCATATATGTGTCTGTGCACCTGTGTGGCCATGTCACTGCTACATATTAGGGGTGAGCTGTGTGATCATGCAAATGTAACCATGTCCCCATCAAACATTGGGCCTCAAGCACCAGAAGTCAATGCAGAGTGTAGAGCTGCGGTCAACCTGAGAAAGAACGATCACATGCCCACCCAGAAGGCGGCAGAGGGAGGCCACAGCCAGAGCCCACCTCTTGCTAGAAAGCAGAGGCCCCTTGTTACCCATGTTTGGCAGCCCGACAGCAAGGCACCGGTCCCCCATGCACGGGTCAGGGACAGAACTCAGGACCTGCAAACCTGAAAGCCGCCCAATGTTCCGGGGTAGTCCCGGCCCAGTGGCAGGAAGAGCATGACCCAGTCCAGCCAGTCCAGCCAGTGCAGGCCAGCACCCGCCGAAGAACCCAAACCAGGAGCCCACAATGATCCCACTGTCTATCACTATCTCACCATCTTAGTGTTTTTTATGTCAGAAACATTGAGAGGTTTTCTAATTCTGTACCGTATATTTATGTTACGGGGAAAATAAATTGAATGTTTAACACATCAGGAAATTATTAAACAAATGAGTTTTTACCAGCTTTTCAAACTTAGATGAACATAATATAATAAACTGTGTCATTCTTTAAGAAAACTAAGTGAAAATGCAGAGGCTATGTGTAGATGTTTGTTTGTATAAATGTTGCTTGGTTGTTTGATCATTCACACATTAAAAAAAAAAAAAAAATCACACTTCTAACCAGCGAGTTTGACATTGGACTGTTTCAACACATTGAAACGCTTCATTCTGTTGAAAACCTGGGCAGACAGTCTGCAATGTGACTTTTAATTCTTTTTTTATTTTTAGTAATACACAGTCTCTCCTATCACACAATTTAATATATGTAATTCTTCAGAAAAAAAATGACTCTCTGGTTTTAAAGACAAGTATCTGTTTAGCTAAACATGCTAATGTTGTAGCTATGAGTCCAGTGGATTCAGCACAAAATGGTCGGTCGGACCAGTTGCGGCTGTCGAGAATTAACAGTTTAACATTGTTTATTTTAAAACTCAACAAATGAAAGGGATGGAAATGTTTGTGTGGACTTTTTATGTCAAGAAGTAAGCAAAGGACTCAGAAGTTATGCTAATTTGCTCAAGCGTGTGACAAATCTTTGTCAGCTAATTAAACATCTCCACAGCATACTGTGGGTGAAAAAAGAAACAGTGACTTTACCAAACAATGAGGATGACATGCCAACAAACTGCTAAATATCATTACCTAGATACAGTGCTTCCCTGAATTTCCATTTATTTGACTCCTGTATTTGTTATGTTCCTGAAGGCACCATTGCCACTGATAACTACATTATCCTCCTTCACTCAATGACATCTGAAAGAAAACAGCCTTCAGGATTCAGATGCAGTCATCAGAGGTGTACAGTAGAAAATATGTATACTTCTCTCAATTTTGTCACTATATAAGATTAATTAAAGATATGATGAAACATACTCACGCTTCTTTTTGTGGAACCATTTTATATTCTGTAGACATAAATCTGATTGGAAGTTCAATAAAGCGTTTCTTTCAGCAACATAACCAATCACAAAGAAAATTTCATTTTCCTCTCCACTGAAAACTTTTAGAAGCAGTTTAATTCCCCTCGAGTGGCTCTGGAGTTTCAAGTTTAAACTAATTTGCTTGTCTGGTAATTAAATAAGAAATCAATTTGACAAACAATTAGTTCCTCTGGTGTATGGAAGCTTGTAGTAGCAAAATATGGAAGCCCTGATGTGTTTGCATCAAGATGTTTTTGTGAAAAAAAGGAAACATTTGTAGACTTACATTTTGGAAAAATATCATTTTAGGTTTATAAAGTCTGTACAAATCGTTTTAATCAGAATGATTAAAACCCCCTTTTACGGGGATGGATTTAGTTAAACACTATATGGTCTAAAAAGTGGACATACTTCATATTAGTGGTTACTTGACTATTAGGCTACTTGCTCACAACTTATTAATAAAAAAAAAGACAGCGGAGTAAACTAAAATGCTGTATCAACACATTTTAAGGTAAACAAACTGGGATGAGTTACCAAAGGAAAAATTATTCAGGGGTTTATACACATGTTTGGGGACATCATCCACTCATTTAGCCCTGTTTCTCATTCCACAGAAATATCAAATGTAAAAAATTGTACAATAAAACAAAAAAAATCTAATATAAACAAGGTCTTCTGTCAAATGTCAAAATTTGTAAGTTTATTGATGAATATTCTGCATATTTAGAAGTCCAAGTGAATGTTAACCTTCTCATTTGGCACACACACGCAAAAAAACAACACATTAATCAGTTCCTTGAAGCTTTGCTGCTTCGAAGCAAGCTACCTGAACTGATTGTGCATTCTGTGTGCAACACCTGCCACAGCTTAGTCTGTCATTAAACGTATATGTACCAGCTGGAGGTTTGAATACATAACCAAACTCCTGGTTTTCCCTGCGGGACCATACCTGCCACTGTGACACCTCATTGCCCTTGAGCTAGGAACCTTAACCTCAGCTCAGAACACACCCGAGAATGCATCCCATCAAGACAGCTGTGTAAATGCATTTATATTAGTGTCATGGTGTGTAGGTCCCAGCGGGTATGAAAAAGCATCTGCAAGCAATGGAGTGGGAATATGATGAATATTAATCATCATATGACCTGAAAATATGAGGATAGATGGGAGAAAGTTGTAAAGTAACACCTGGGGGAACCTGCTATTCTTATTAGCTATCAATACAGCTGTGCCCTTTAGACACATGCAGGTGTTTAGAGCTTTTCTATAGGAGTGCATGTGTGTGTCCATATTTCCTGCGCATTACGCTTTGTGTGAAAGTATCATGCCTCCTGTATAACCTCTCCTGTGGAAATCTCCACACAGCAAACACAAATCTTAAGATAGCACTTCACTGCCTACCTGTAAGTTTATAATATGTCGGGGTCAACAGACATTGGGAGCACAGAAGGAGGGAAACGTGAAGCAGATAGTTTCTTTGCATCACTACTGGTAAGCATTGGTTTCTGTGGCATTAGACACAGATGGTGAACTGTGATAGTTAAAGCTAAAATATCTGTTTGGATTCGGTTTTTAAGATATACGCCTGAGATGAGATTCAATACTGGGA
Organism: Kiunga ballochi; assembly: GCA_037177335.1. NCBI lineage: Eukaryota > Metazoa > Chordata > Actinopteri > Atheriniformes > Pseudomugilidae > Kiunga > Kiunga ballochi. The sequence goes on from JBAMIG010000018.1 coordinate 16,567,163, forward strand.
GGAGTTCTTGAAGGAATACTGTGATAAATTTCTAATTTCTAATCTTTTAATTAAGAGAATATATATTCATAAATCCTTCAAGACAGTATGGTCAGCTCCAATATGTCTGCAGCATAAAAGTATAACAATTTGGTTTGAATCCTAAGTTCAAAGATTTGAATATAAACGAAAATGTCATCTTCTAATAAACAAGGTAGCAAAAATACTGACAGAAAAAGGAGTGCATTAGGAGTATTTGTGTTTCAGGTAGCAGGGTAAAGCAACATGAGTCCTCCAGCAGTAAAAAAAAATGTTCACTGGCATCATTCGTGCTGAAAAGGCTTAGTTTGTTCTGTTGTCTAAAAGATAAACGATCTACATGCTCAGTAAGACTGCATTTCTTTTAGAGCTTATCTGAACTCACACTTCCCAGGTATCTGCTCTAGATTTTTCAGAGGAGACACCAAGATTTTACCAAAGAGAATTAAGACATTATCACTTCATTGAGTCCTGAGTGTGCCCTATAAGACCTTCCTCTGATAAAACCTGTCAGAAATATTTCTTTTGGGGGATATTTGGAACACATCATGACCAGAATCATCTGAGTTGGTTGCTTTCTATTTGAAGGAACCGTGACAGTACCTGTTCTCTGTGACCTCCCAAAGGACCAAGTTCCCATTCTATCCCTCTTCTCTCAAGGTTTCTAATAAAACCCACATTTTGTGATCTAGGTAAGGGTTGGAACATGTGATGGTGGTAAATTGACAGCTTCGACTTTTGGTCCAGCTGGTACCCCATCTGTCACTGTTGAAGCTCCTCCACTCTGTCAGTCTCTCACTCTGTTAAACTAGCCTTCATGAAAAAGACACAAAGATAATTAGACTTTAATGCAGCAATCTTCTCTCTTCTGTGATTTACACAATCACTTACAAAAGGTCAGTACTCTGTCTCTCAGCTTTGGTGCAGTTTTACAACAAGAAGGGAGTAACACTGGAAAGTCATGTAAAAAGTTACAAAGTTTTGGTTGGAAAGAAAATCACAAAATTTCTAAAATGACCTCCAAAGTTAATTTTCTTGCAACGTAAGGCGAGTCCTGTCAGTGTAAACTGGAATCTTTGGGAGACATAATGTCTTTCACACCATCTTGCACCCACTGGCACACGAACAACGATGATGGACCTCCACATAGTCTTTGTGCAGTTGTATGTTTATAATTAAATTAGTCTGATGAAGCAAAAAAAAAAATGCTATAACATTAATGCCATCAGCAGAGATGTATTGGTTTAAAGCACCAGGTAACTCGGTAGTCAATGATGATCAAATCCTCAGACAGCACTTCCTCTACATCTCATCATGGCTCATCTTGGTAACTAGGAATGAGCCATTTGGAGATGTTTTAGAGCTTGTTACACAAGAAATAGAGATTAAAATGAGGCAGTATGTGATTGTATGGGAAAGTCATGTTTGCAAGTTCTGGAGGTAAAGTAAAACATCCTCAGCATAAAGCTTATCATGGATTTTATTTTTTATGTTTTGATTCCTTTATTTCTTTGTTTTTTCTTATGATAGCTGCCAAGGATTCATTAAAAATATAATTACATATATTTTTTTTTCTACTCTTCAGCTTTCAAGGTTTTTTTTTTATGATCTACAATTATCAATGAAATTGGACAATAAATGAATATGATTGTTGGATCTTTCCCTGGTTTTAATAGTAGCATAATGTTAGCTGAGTTAATCTTCAGTTTCATGTTCAGGTTTTTTTTTGTTGGTCCTTCATTTATAATATCCTATTGTAAATAGTGGGTGCCAATGTTATCCATAATTCTTTGCAGATCCAGTAATTTTCAATAGGAGACCAGTAAGGCTGCTTGTTTACCTCAAACGAAGCAAGCCACAAAAAAATATTTATCATTACTATTATTATTGTTATTATTATTATTATTATGTATCAAAAGATCTAGGAAAGAGACCAAAGGAAGACATTTTGAAACCACAAATCACTCTGCTATTAAAAAAAAAACCCCACCACAGCTAACTCATATCTCTATGGAGATTTTTTTACTTGGTGATTCAGATTATTAATGTAAAAGTACTCTATTTATCATGTTTTTCCAATTTTCAGAGAGAGTGTTTATTAGAAAACACAATAATTTTCCTTTCTTTATGAAGGCCCTGCACTGATGTTATAAATACTAAAAACAAACACTTAAGACGTAATAAATGTAAGAGGATTCATTTTTAAACACTTATAAGCATAGAATATCCTACTACAGAGTACACTAAGTGATCCAGGAATATATCATTAACAAAGAGAACTTTTGGGCTTTAACATTACTGTGTCTGTTATTCCATTAAGAGCAGACATAGGGCGAGTTATGGTTCATCTTCATCATCTGCTGAATGACAGCAAGATGTTTAATGCTAAAACATAAGTGCAGTTAAGTTAGCTGATGTAAAAATCCATTCTTGTGTTTAAGTGATTGGATGCAATGTGCAGCAACTGGTTCTGAACAAAACTGATACTGGTCTCTTTGAGGAAGTGAAAGGGAAGAAAAAGAACATTTGCACAAATGATGACTAATCGTCAAATCGTTCACATACGCCCCACAAATAAATGTGTCACCTGCTTTCACCGCCTACTTGACACTGAGTAATCACACAGTGAGAGACATCTGCCATGTTACTGGACGGTAGAGCGCTGAATCCCACCTCCTTCCCGATGGGAGCAGAGGAAGTATTGTAGGGTTAGGACCTTTTATTCAGAGTGACTGTGAGCGAAACTTTCAGTTCAAGTAAAACACTAATTTCTGAAAACAGCACGGATTAATCTTTTTTTTTTTGTTTATTTCTCCTCATTAAGAGTCATAATAAGCTTCTACGCTCCAAACAACTTTCCTGTTGTAACATGTGAGTTTGAAGCATTTCATCTATAAAGAGCAATTATTTACCAAGCTGACAGAGAAAGGAGGTGGAAGAGTAAAAAGCTCTATTAAGCACTACAAAACAGTGTAGCAGATGGAAGCAGAGGAGAAAGCAATATCCCAGAAACGTGTTTGAGGTTGGGAAAGTGGGAGAAGGAATGCACAGGAGGGAGATATAAAAGCAAAGCAGGAGGTACACAAAGCGGAACAAGAAAGACCAGTTCAGCTAATGCATGTGCCAGGTGGTTCAGATAAAACTAAACAAAGCGAGTGCCAAAAAGGAAAAGTGTTTGGCGAGTGCTTTGGTTAGTACATGCTTCGGTGTGTTGATGGTTAATATACACACTGACTTAGATACAAGTTTTATTTGACCCATGCTCTCTGAAAAATATGCTGTATGTATGCTCAAAATTCAGGTAAATCAAACATGAGCCAGTGCTCTAATGAAGGGCTATTAAAATGTCCTTCTGCTAACAATCCTAGCCTTTCAGCTTCTCCAAATGCAAGTGCACATCTGGGGAGGGAAGTACTGACAAAAATGCTAATCAGCTTCTTCCTCAAGTATACGCCCATTTATAATCACTCTCTCAGTATAACATGAGAAAATCTAGATGTTTAAATGCTAACCTGAAGTAGAATGAAGCTAAATTTTAATGGCCAGAAGCTAAATTTATAACACTGATTATAACCATCCATTTTACAATCAGGTTTCAAGCAGGAAAGTGTATATCTAATATAATGGCAAACAGGAGCCTATAGTTTGATATCTGTGGTTAGTGGTTATATATGCTAAATGTTTTAAGCGCTCAAGCTGCTGAATCTTTCATTATGTTTACCGGTTAGCTCCTTTCAGGATTATCAGCATTGTTTTGCTTAAAACAAAGCACCCTGTTTATTTGGCTAATTTTTTTTACATATGTCCAGACTTCTAAGCTTCAGTGGCATTTCTCATTAAGTAGTGTTGACATAAACTTGTTCCTTGGATAAAACAAAAGATAAAATAATTATTTTTGTTATTGTCCTGTGGATTTAATCTCTCACAAGTCCACCACTGCAGTACAGTCTATTGGTTTGTATGAAATAGGCGTATGTGGATGTCAATATGCATTGAGTGGGATTTAAAAGTGCAAAATATGTCCTTCGACCAAACACAAGGCTGTGTGCTACAAAAACACACAAGTGGAGGAAGTAAGGGTGGGTGTATGAAGGTATAATAGTAGTTTAAAGGAGGCTTGACTACATTAGAGTTTACTATACGGAGGGAGACATATAAGAAGCAAAGACTGGAGTCAGAACCAAACTCATTATGTTCATTATTCTCAGCTGTCTATCGACCATCACTCCTGTTCTCCTCTGTGACAAAACAAAGCAAAACAATGAACATAACTCATTAAAAAAGGGCTTGGACGTGGCCAGGGCCGTATCCAAGGTTTTAGAAATACCAAGGTCCACCACCCATTATGGCCCACACACCTCATGAGACATACATACAATACGTACCATACCATACCATACCATACCATACCATACCATAACATAACATACATACAATACATACAATGCATACATGCATGCATGCATACATACATGCATACATACATGCATACATGCATGCATGCATACATACATGCATGCATACATGCATGCATACATGCATACATGCATGCATACATGCATACATGCATACATGCATACATGCATGCATACATACATGCATGCATACATGCATACATACATACATACATACATGCATGCATGCATGCATGCATACATGCATACATACATGCATACATGCATACATACATACATACATGCATGCATACATGCATACATGCATGCATACATGCATACATGCATACATACATGCATACATGCATACATGCATGCATGCATACATACATGCATACATGCATACATACATGCATGCATACATACATGCATACATGAGTTTAGTTACTTTCCACTGTGTTCATTTAATAATATAACAGGAGATTTAGTTTGAGAATCAGTCACAAAATATAAACAGTTATCCATCAGCACATCTCAACTAATTTAGTCTTCTTTGATGGCTGTGCAGCTTAAAGCCTTTGTTTTTATTAATCTTATTACGTACA
>JBAMIG010000018.1:16601315-16614878 GCA_037177335.1 Kiunga ballochi
GGGGTGGGTGGAGAAGGAGAGGGAGAAAAAAAAAAAAAAAAAAAAAAAAAAAAAAAAAAAACACCCCCCCCCCCCCCCACACACACACACACACACACACACACACAACATAGATCCAAAGATAAACATGTATAAAAAAAAAAACCAATAACATACTTGAATAAACCACAATATAATTTCAGAAGGAAGGGGAAACAAACAAACAAACATGTTTAAGGAAATAATGAAATCAACATTTAAGGAAATGGAACAAAATAAAACATGTTTCCAGATAATGATGCAAAAAACTGAATTTTTCAACACACCCAAAACAACCCTTTTTAAAAACCCTTTTTCCAAATTATTCCAAATCAGTTTTGTATTTTTATTTAATATTTGTTGATTTTTTCTAGCTGTAGTTTTCACCTCTGTAGCTCCATCAGTAAAACACAACATATCGCAAACTTTACATGCTTATTTTCAGATTTTTTTCAGGCTTTAATGTCACGCCACTTACTGCCGTGCTGAATGTGATGCTGAGGTGGCACCATTTCACACATCCGACATTATACACCCACCACAACATCACACTGCTATTTAGCATCAGCATGCTTGTCAGCAAAAGACCCAAGGGTAGGTACACCAGTTGTGAAGTAAACTTCATTATCTAGTGTTCCTTAATACACAGGAGTGCAGCTGCAGGTATGAACTCAGTAAAACAATAAATCAGGAAGCCAGCTAGCTCTGGGAAATGTTAGGCGCCCCTCATTAGTTGCTGCAGTAGTAGCAGCTGGCAAACCGGTGCCGTATCAGGGCCAGGCCATCTTTAGGTCAGTATGAACGATAATCAAAAGCCAGATTCACACCGGGAATCGCCATCAAGCGCAGCAACTGTCAGGGGCAAAGTACTGCCGGCCAATGTCAGACATAAACATCAAAGACAAACAGACAGAAGCAAGATGAGACAAAGGCGAGAGAAAAAAATACTGCAATAAAACAAAGATGAAAACCGCTTCAAGGAAGCACAGACCCCAGAGCGCAGCTGCTGAAGAAAAGTGCTGTTTTTACAATAAAACATGTGACAGGAACGGAAGCCACAAAGCACAGGGAAATATGTAAGGCACTGGCATCAAACCAACACGGAGGCTGAAGGAAAGGACTGGCTCTGTATTCAGAGCTACTTTATGAAGGTGCAGTAGGAATGGAGGGAGACATGGATGAAGATCAATCATGTGGAATCACGAAAAAGCAAAACGGCTTTAATCTTTTGACAATGCAACAAACTGGGTTTGGTTTAAAAACCTCTTTTCGATGGTTAAGGCCCTCTGCCTCTAATAGCTCCCCTCTGAACACACTAAATCTTTTATGGAGGCCGACACTCGCTCACGGTGCACACAGTAACAAATGTAGGTGTGGGGAAAAGAGAAGAAATACGATACAGACTCGGAAACATTGCAGATAAAAGCATCACATATTCTGCATCTGTACTGGTGCAGGGATTCCAGACAGATCACCAGTAAGTCTGCAGTGATTCCCATCATTAACTTATTAAAAAAAATCCCCATTTATATTTCATCCCTACAGCAAATATTCCCTCTAAATATTTATTGAGTAATTAAAATAGGAATTAAAAAGCTTCTGAAGCTTGTGGTTTTGTGGAGGTGGTGTGGATATAAAGCAAGCTTAAGTTACATTCAGCGCCGTTTCAGCTTAAACAGCCTCAAACACATTTGTGCTGCAAAGTTATGTTAAAAATATTACAAACCCTTTAATGAACACAACACCGGGACCATACTCCAGTTAAGAATATATAACATGTGAAAGGAAAAAAACAGGTGCCGTCAAAATGTCAAGATAAAGCAGAGTCAAACCTGAGGAGGATGATGATTTAGGTATTATTTTAAAAATAAATTGGTGATGAGGGCTTTTGAGAGGATAAGGGAGACTCAGGAGCATCATCAGTACCACACTCCACAAATCAGGCCAGATGCTCAAACAGAAGTCATTCTTCAGTAAAACTTAGATGACAGCCTGTTGGATACATGCCAAAAGAACAGAAATGTTTCAAAGACCATTAGAAACCATTTCATGGTGATAAATTGAATTAAATGCCATCCATCCATTCTCTGCTGCTTATCCTGCATCAGGTCGCAGAGGCAACAGCCTAAGGAAAGTAGTACAGACCTCTTTCTCCCCAGCCATATTTGCCACCTCATCTTGGGTGATCCCAAGGCGTTCCCAGGCCAGCCAAGAAATATAATCCTTCCATTGTGTGCTGGGTCTTCCCCGAGGTTTTCTCCTGCAGGAATATGCACATAACACCTCACCAGGCAGGTGATGCTCGAGCCACCCCATGCGGCTCATTTTGGAGAAGCAGTGGCTCTACGCTGAGCCTCTCATCCTCTCTGTGAGGAAGAGCCATGCCACCCTGCAAAGGAAACTAATTTGACCACCTTTATTTGGAATCTGGTTCTTTTGGTTGCTGTCTACAGATTTACAGTATATAACAGAATGTTATTTCTGTTAGAGGCAGGAACGGCTGGACAGCGAGCTCAGCGTGTCCGGCTTAAGTTTAAGACTGGAACTGGACTGGTACCTGCTCTAGTCTAGATGGTTTCTAGCCAAAAACGTTTGGGAAAAAGGTCCAAAGACATGTAACGCTTAATGGGTGATTTCCTAAAGGATGTTGCGTTTAATGCCAGCGGTGCTTTCAATGACCAATAAATAAAAGCTCTTGTTATTGGTTGCTGCTGTTCTAACATTGGAAAAATAGCAGTTATCTGGTTAATTGTGGGGAAAGTAATCAGTTTTGCCGCCTTATAAACCAAACCACTTTACAGAGTTTTAATTCTGACATAAGGACAGCTGCATATGGATATAAGATTATCTAAGTTACAATAATTGCTACAAACAGCATACATGCACATGTTAAATTAATATTTTTAGTATTAAACTGCAACAACCCATTTTTGTTATCAGCCCAGTTAAACCATGTAAAACTCTTTTGAAACCACAAATTATTTTTTAGAAATAGTTTTTATAGAAAATTTGCCATTTTGTAGAATCCAATTTTCATTTCCATTTTAAGTCTTTAAAAATACAAGTTCAACATAAAACATTTGCATAAACATATTTTCTTCTAAAGTATGAAAATATTTTGCAAAAATTATGAAAAAGAAAGTTAATAGTTTTCAGTCTAATGACAAGAAAATTGATCTTAGTGTCATAATGGGGAAATTTAATGCAAGAAAAAAAAAAGAAAAGCTCAAACCTGCATTTTTTATTTTCTAATTTTATAAAAAAATATGATTATTTTTTATAATTTTTTTAGAGCAGTGACCAGGAGAAGTTTTGGAAGGTCCAAAGACCCCTGAACTGAGCTGACCCTCAAATACATACTTTCTTAAAAACAAATAAATAAATAAATAAAAATATCATGCTGTGAAGAGCATTTGGGTATGGTCACACTTAGCTTTGCAGCAAGTTATTGCAAACTATAAATATTAATTTAGATATTTTTATGTTAGCTTGTTATGTCCTTTATTTGAACATAGCACATTGGTTGAGGCGTCTCTGCTTCAGCATTGTCAAAAGGAAAAAGACACCTGAGGAGATATTCACAGTATAACAAACTACTCAGCACTTTTAATGTCAGTAGACAAAAACTGCACAATTCAGCTTTGCCTAAAATATTTACACTCAATAAATGTTAATGCTAATAATTTGTAGGTACGATAAACTGAAACCGTTATAAATAGTGGTGTTGCATAGACCATGTTACTAGTGGCAGTAATTTAGTAAAGACACCATTTAATGTATGACGATATGAGACATTATATCTGAGTAGTTGCTTGTACATCAAATGACCGCAGTTTTTCAGCACAGACTCAAAGCAGCTGGTGAGACAGATGCTATTAGTCTTGGTTAAGTCAGCCACAATTTGTCAATTTCAAAAACAGGCAAAAGCCACATTATGTGCAAATGATCCTTTTTGCAGAAATGATCTTTGTATAAAAATCTAATCCCAGTGGCATCCCTATCCTTCAACCCTTACCCGGTGTTCAGAATGAGTTGGATGCTTCCAATCATTTTGAGATTGAAAACAAACTGCTTCCTGATGTCTAAATAAAAATACTTGCACTTTGCTTTTATAAAACCAGACATGAAAAATGGTTGTGGTGAAAAAGGTGAGAATATAACCATTCTATGGGCATGGTCCCCAAAAGAAAATGTTAGATATTTATCATAAAAAAGCATCCATCTGGTGCCTTATGAGAGTAAATAATAGGCTAGTATGAATGTATAATAAAGTATTTGTTATTTGTCACATTATGCATTATAAGAAGTATGATCGACCTCTGTGCTGCATAAGAATTAAGCTAAAAACTTTATATCCTTTCTTTCAGCAGTTCATTTACTTACAGTTAAATAATGCTCATTTGAGCATTACATGTAAACATCAATGTTTACTTAGATTATTGTGAATACCTGGAGCATTAATCCCAAATAGGAGAAAAAAAACGTAAAAATAACCCTAAAATTCAGTTTCACTGAAATGAATGCGTAAGCTGAAATGACTCCTTAAGTTCTGGCAAGGTTTTCTTCTTTGGATTAGCTTTTCATCTTTTCCCCAATAATCATTTTTGCACTTGAATTCTGTGAGAGGCAGCTCCTCTTTGGCTTTCTTATAAGCCATATCATGTTGACGGCTGCTAGCACAGACAGAAACATCCAAACATCCAGAAACATCCCGGGTTTTTCTCATCTGTTTTCGTTCCCTTTTTTAATTCACGGCAGCTTCTCAAAAGTTTTGTCAATCAAGATTAACATGCCCGTATATATTCTACAGATCTTCTCCAGGAGGCTGCAGCTCAAACAGTCTGATGGAGTCTGGTTTTCTGGTGACATTTATCAGCCGGTATATAAATAACTTCTTTGCCACAGGTTTGATCCCGGGCAGTTCAGGTGGCACCACACAGACGGCAGCATCATTTATCTCTCATCCAGCTTTTCTGCTTCATGTTGTTGAGGAAGGTGTTATGTTCTTCACTGATGTTCTGATGTGTGGCTATCTTTGTTTTAAAGCAAAACAATGCAGTGAATCTGGTCTTTTATTTATTTTGTGCCATGGCTGTAATAGCAGTGGGAAAAGAGGAAAACAGAACATGCAGACATGCATTCAGAGAGATAATTAAAGTCCTTTAAAAGTTAGCTGAACTCCATTACGGTCGCATGTTAGAGCTCCGTTACCTTTAGACTCTTAAGCCGATCCCCTCAGCAGCCAATCAGATAATAAGTCGTAGCTGTTTTCAAGTTAGCTCGCGAGTGCTTTGGTCATCACAAACCAATTGTACAGTGGCAGCTAACATTTTAATGCAGTAGAACTAGTAGGGGAAGATCTTGTTGAATTAAAAGCTCCCTTCTAGCGTGTACATGCTCACTATCAGCGCCGCTTTCATGTTTAAAACCAAAGTTCTTTCTGCAGATAAACACACATTGTGTATTTTGCCCTGATGTTGTTTTTAGACCACTTGATGCATTTTGCTAAGATAATTTTCCACTGGGGTCAGATAAAATGTGGTGCACGAATCATTCAGCACATGGTGTTAGTTCTTTGCCGTCTTTAATTGCTTTAATTCAGACCCACATACAGGGCAGTGGCTCTGTGAAGTTCTGCGCTGACATTAAGTTTCACAAGAACAATTATTGCCTCACAGAGTCTCTATATGTAGACAAAATGCATGAAAACAATCTTCTTAATTACTGACAGTTTAGTAAAAGGCGAAAAGGGAAGAAAGGGAAATCAATAAAGTGGTATTTTGGAAAACGCTCAAGCATACAATGACAGATGTGTCACACACACATCACAATTTATTTATAGATTTTCACAGATTAGAAGTAAATTGCTCATGTATCTTTTTTGTTTTTTTAAAAAAAGCCTTAGTTTTTTTAAAGGTTGTTACAAGTACAATATAGTACAACCACAATAACAAGGGAAGTACTTCCTGACTGTAGCTGCCCTGAACAGGTTTGCATTATTTTGTCCTGAAGGAAATGGATCAGAAGCTGCTAACAAACTGAGTAAAGGATATGGAATAAAGTGATGATAAACCTAACGGGGACTAAGCCTATCCCAGCTGTCAAATATACCCACAAAAATATATAAATGTTCCTTTATTATTTTTTTCTTTATGTAGTAGTACTTGCTTGGGATAATAAAAAGCCTTTAATGAATGAAAAGAAAGGATCTAATTTGAACACAAGTTGTGGTTTTCCTCAAACATCTTTGCGTCCACTCTGACTTACACTACCATGTCCCCTTATCCATGTCCAGTCACAAGAAGCTGCTGAATGACCTCATTCTTTTCACATGATGTTCAGTCGTAACCTTTTTAAATCGCTTTTGTGAAAGTCACAATCCCAACCCAAAAATCATTAAGAGCTCCCCATCCATCATGCATAAGAGACGTTACAATAATAATGGATGATCTCTTGTTAGTATGCAGCCATAAATCCCAGACACCCACACTCACACGGCCCTGTGCTGGCATAATATACATCATTTCCTCTTTACGTACCTGCTTGTTGCACTCCATTTCCCCTAAAAATGCCCTTGGTATTTCTCCGTGTTTTCACGTGACGCACTTCCTTCCCTCTCCTTTACTCTGTACTCAAAGATGATTCAGGGAACAAATGTTTTTTATGTCCATCTCTTGTGATCCTGCTAAGCTGCTTGAATCTATATGTTGCTCACTCAAACAGCAATGAGAGACCAAGGGCTACAATAAATCCAGGAATTACTATTCCAGACTCACTGAACAAAAAAAAAAAACATTTTTACTGCAACTGTGGACTCAATTTATTCCCAATGAAACTCAGAGAAGATATTATCTGTACAACACATTGAAAATCCCTGCTCAGGTAAATGGACTGTACTTATACAAGGCTTTTGTATCTAAGCATCAGCTAATGGACTTATTCATACAAACACGTCACCTCAGATACAAAATTTCCACTATTGTTCCTCTCAGTAAGTAGGTTGGGGCTGACTTGTCTCAATTAAAATCCACTGAAGAGTACCATATGAACAGATAGTGTTATCTCTAATGATCATGCATTAACTGATGGGCTTAGCTCCACACCATCTCAAAGCTCCATAATAGTTGCCTTTGCAAAAAGCAAGCAAAACAACGTGTAGAGTACTGTTCTTTCATTCTTCTCCATTACATTTAGTAGGTCTGGAGCCAGTGCGTGGGCATGTTTATGGGATAATGGATTGTCTCAGAGTAAAGGAAGTGTCCTCTGGCTATTGATCCAGGTTAGTAAGATCATGAGTGAATGCTGGGAAGCCCAAGGCATGTGCTCAGGATTCTGGTCTGTCTATGGCTCCTGGTTGTCCGGAGGTGGTCAGGGAGGCTAAAGCAGCAGCAGACTGAGTGGAACCAGTTGTGTTTACAGGCGACCGATACAATGACTTCTTAATAGCTTCTCATTTTGCAATAAACTAATGAATGTTGCTCTGCATGGAGAAATCTTATACACCACTTGTGGTTTTTAAAAAAAAGGCAAAAAAATAAATAAAACCTATAGAGCGCTCAAGATACACTGACTGGTGAGGTAGTTTTTATAAAGAGATTAGGTCATGATGTCCCACTACTGAGTCATTTCTAAGCCACTGCTGTAAGATGCATGAACTCCATCAAATTTCTATGACTGCCGGCATCCAGACTGCTGAGATTTGGCCTGGACAAATGGTATACTGACAATTGAGCTCTGAGAATGTTCCTTCCCAGCAGTCACATTATTGGGGCACAAGCAACAGTAATGCTTGAAGCCCTGCTGGACATTTGGCAGCCAAGGATTCTCAGGAGACTCCAGCAAAGGAGCGGAGCATCTCATGTGATGTCAGTGAACCTGTCAGAACAATCTGTTTTCCTCTGACACGGCTTAGAGGCCAGGATGCTGAGACAAGCAAGCAGGCCAAAACATACACACACATCACATGTGACAAGTGCTGATTCTGAGCCTGCAAATACGCTCCACTCTCTTCCTCTGCCTCTCTCTCTTTACATTTCATTCCATCTCGCTTTCTTTCATTTCACCACGTCGTTCTGAATTCCAGAGGTGCCCTCTTTTCCTCTGCCTCATTAGGAGATCTCGGCGCGTGTTCATAGTTGGCTGAATCCTGTTTCAGCGCCCTTGAAATCCAGTACTGGAGGTACGAGTGGGTTTTGTTATATTTACGCACACGCCCACCCCACATACAGACACAGTTCTCCCTGGGTACAACTACATGAAATGCATTTTGCCTAACCTTGATGCCGTTTCGCTCTCCATCTGCTATTTTCCCGTCATAATAAAAGAAAATGGCCAACTGGCAGTCCAGTGAGAAGTGGTAGGGAAAAGTGAAAATATGCAACTGGGGACTCTGAGAGGGAGGGGAGGGAGGTGGGGTCCTCTGCATGTCAAGGTAAATTTTAGCCCGTGGGTTATAAAAAGTATTTCTTACAACAAGATTCTTTTCAATATCCTTCCTTTAAAATATACAACTACACTGCTTTTGCTATGTGGCGTCTGCTTTACCTTCATTACAAAGGCAGGTTTCATGTCATGCCTTAAGAAAAGAAACCCACCTTTCTCAACAGGAGAAGCAATTACACAGCATTTCATGAAATTATTACCATCTGAGGTGTGTAGTGGATGTCTGCATTCAGGCTTCAACTCCCTCAGAGACCCATGCCATTAATGAGCAAGGTTAAGGCACAATGTGTTGTCTGAGCAGTGAAACCATTTGCTCCTAAATGACATTTTCTTTGTAACTGTAAGCCCATAATAGTTACTAATGTGGAGTCACCCAAGGCATTCACATTGTATTCATAGTGAAGCAATGAAAGGGTCTGTGGGAGAGTTTATTAAGTGGGGTATTATAATACACTCCCTATTTGAATAAGGAAAAACATTATTCACTTTGTCAGACACAGGTATTTCACTTTATCTTGACCTTAATCACATCTTTCAGGCAGTGAGCCATAGATGGAGTCTCTAAGGTAGGAATCTCGCTGACAGGAAATTATGAAAAAGAATAAATTTGACCTTCACTGGCAGTAAGAATAAAATGGAGGGGGAATGAGAGAATGGAGGGGATATCTAAGGAGGAAGTGCATCTACAGAGGGCAGTAGCCTGAAGAGAGAATTCAGATAATGAGAGCTCTCTGCTCCACACACACTCAAGCAAGACATCTGATTCACTGAAAAGCCCAAAGGAGGAACAGTAGTCACCCTGAGCTCCTTTAGTCATCACAGTGAACTGTTGTTATAAAGACTTAGAGAGTAAGCACAGGAAAAGTATTCCTGATGGCCAACAAACCCAGTTGAGTGATTAGGGTAATACAGAAACATATATATATATATATATATGATATTGGAACTTACTTGTTGTGTGTGAATGATTTGTGTCCAGTCTCAGTTCTTTTAAGCTTTTGCTCTGCAGGTCTAAAAGCGTTTCCCACAGCTAGCTGGCTTCCTCTAAAAGCCTCCTGCTACCTTGCAGGTGAGCCTCGACTGGCCAAAGGCTAAGGAGTAAACCCCCCCAAAAGAAAAATCTGGAGTCTGAGTCCTTAAGGCTGTTCATTGTTGTACTCAACCTCAATCTGACAGTTTCTCAGATAGTTCTGATGCCAAACTGTAATGGACTCCTGTAATGGTTCCTTTGGATCCATCAGTTTCAGAGAAGAGGGGACATGCTGTAGGACAGCATATAATAGCACCCAGGCTATCATCCTACTTCACATAGTGCACCATGTTTTACAGTGAAGATAGCCAAGATGAACAGGATGTTACCCCATGAATGATCAACAGGTGCCACACTGCTGCCAAGTTTAAGTTTAATAGATATACTTTACCGCTTGCCTTCAAGTTCAATACAAGTTGGTAAAGGATCTAATAATCTCAGCCATGTGAGGGGAACATCTCAAACATGACCATTAAGGACATAGGTTTGAGATGTTCCTGATCTAAAACCTGCATGGCAGTTGTCCTGGAGAACTCGATATAAACGTTCCTATCAGTGGGAACAGAAACTGCAGATATCACTAATAGTGTTTAATAAAACAGATTTTGCTAGAACAAGTGTCCTGATGTCCTCTTTTAAAGTACGATAACCCTCCTCCAACACATTTCTAAACCAAATGGATGACTCGTTTCCAGGTCTAAAGGCCGGATGACATGCAGATGAGGGAATTCAGACCTCTGATTTAGGAGTGATGGAGAGGAGATGCATTTTAAAGTAGGTATTGAGGCCTGGACTTGGGTACCTGGAATTGGACCCTTCTCTCTTATCCAGTAAGCCAATTTAACAACCAATCACAATGCTCAATACAAAGATGTGATGATAAAGGAGTTTTGTTGTTTTGACTATACAAAGTTCCTGCCATTTTGCACACTTTCTGCATCCATGTCTATTTTGCTTTAATTTAAAGAAGATGAACAAAATTTAATAAAGAAGATAGTGGAGATCTTTAAAGAGACATTTTTCTCATGTGTAAAACATCTGTATGTGCTTTTTGAACTCTTAAAATAGATTATACGGATCGGACGTTATGATCACATAGTGTCCAAATATACTATTTACGTTTCTTATTTGACCAAGTGACTGAATAACTACTCATTAAAAAGTAATTGGATTATTGCATTTATTTTGAAAAGGCACAGCTAATTATCCTAGAAAAAACTAGTTTTAATTGCAAATGCTAAGCATAACAGGAGAAGCTTAGCATATAAATATATATATGGACTTTTCAGAGATGTAAAGTGCTTGCAGTTATGGTAACAATATATGAAGCTCTGTGGTACATACACTAGTTTTTTGTGAATTTCATGTGAATTTATTGGAAATATATTGTTGGATTGTTTTTGTTCATATTTATGCACAATAAAAATCCACCAACCAAAGTGGGACTTGCTCAATATTTAACAAAAACCTTGTTACAGTGGGAGTGTGCATTTGTGTTTAGCATAGAGAAAATTGTCAACAAGATGTTTAAGCTGGCAAAGTAAGTCCAAACATGAGGGGTACTTCCTGTTTGGTGAAACCAAAGATTGAAGAGTTTTCCTCCATGAAGGAAAGAGATAATTCTTTAAGGTGCCTCCAGGCAAAATGAACCAATGTCCACAAAAGCTCACCGAGTGGACTTACTTCATTTACTGCCCCGAGGCAACAGATGTCTGCAAAAACTGTCACATGAGGGCCTGAACACCAAAGCTAGACATCTGTGAGATTCCCTCAAAGAAAGTGACAAGATCTCTTATCTGCAAGCTAATTACAGTCACAAACTAAGTCAGCTAATGTCAAATTCTCAGGCATTTACTCCATTATAAATGTCCGCTTGTCTGAAAATCTTAAACTCACAACAGCCACTATGAAACTAATGGCAAAAAAATGTAAATAATGGATTAAAGCAAACTATCAGCTTCCAAAAAACAAAAAATCCCAAAAATGGCAACGGCCGCAGACAACAGGCACAAACACACAAACTGAAGGAAAGTGAAACTGTAAAGCTGCTGTGTCTAATTTCTGCAAAGTTGTCCGTCTTTTCTTTTAAATGAAACTCTGTTACAGCAAATGAAGCATAAGCAGTGAGCCTATGTCTACATTCGCAGATTAGCACTATGTTCTCAGAAAACCACTTTCATTGAGCTCTCAGCTGTGTAATTCAAGTTTCTTTTAGGAATGATCATTTCACAAGCCAGTAATGACATATTTACTGGCATATGGATGTTATTGAGCTCGCTGAAACAGTTATAAGCATGAAATTGAATACAGAAGACAGAGTTTTCTATTTTGTGTTTTTAAGAGAAAGGGAGAAACAACCGCTTAGCAGCTTCACATCTTAAAGGTAATTTAGAGTTTAAGAGTGACCACAGGTCTGTGCACATAACCATAGTCATGGTTTAATTATGGAAAATAACTTCACCTAACTTTCTCATCGCCCCCTCAGGTCGGCTGGAAGAGTCATCCATAAATGTCACTTCCGCAGGAACAGAGTTAGATGCCATTTTTTTTATCCTACATTTCAATAATGCTAAATATGAACCATCAATGAAAGATGCTGAGCTCAGATTGGAAGACAAACAAGAAAAATGTGTATCTGCAGCAAACTGGGAATTTGTTTGGGCTACACAAACCCATTTCTGTCATTGCTCTGCTCACCGCAGCAAAAATCAGCATCTCACGGTTCTGCTGCTTGATGCTGATGTTAGCACTGTCACTGGTTTCCCGCTGTAAATTCTGTCTGAGGCCATAACTGCAAAGCTCCATCTGTAACCAATTCCAATGAAGTCTGCATGCTGTTTACAAAACAAAAGAATCTAAAAGTCCTTTTTTATCCATAGTCTCCTGAATATATTACAGGCAAAAGATTTAATGTTGAAACTCAAAACTGGTTTTGTTACATTACACTCCTCCAACACATCCCAATAAGCCTCAGACATGGCATCATAACTGGGAAAGTTCAGGGAGGCTCCAAAAACACCTGACTGGAACATTCCACAGGTGTACAGGTTAACCGGAAACCAGTGGGTGTCATGGTTGGGCATTTCCAAATGGTCTGTCATTCAATAAGGATGGGAGGAGATTAACTGAGCTTTGATCTTAGAAGCAAAAACGAATTGAGAGATATTTCTTTGGTTTTGCCGTTGTACGATTTAGCAAACAAATCTTCTAATTCAATCGACCATAACACGAGAAAAACATTTAACGTTTCTGGAGCTTTTGTTTCCCAGCATTGTCCGAAGGCTAAAAACCGTGCTACTAAATGCATTTTTCTCACCTGAGGCATCACCTGACAGCTGCATTTACAGCTTCACCTGCTATGCCAGCAACTGCATAAAAACACAATTGCTGATTTGAATGTGCACTGCGGCTGATCAAAGAAAAAAAAAAAAAGAGGGAAAACATTTTTATGAGTCTCTTTATTAAAATTAGACAATTAAACAAAAGACAATTACACCAACAATAATTTGTTATTATGACTCTTTTAGTGTTTGATCTGCAAAAACATTTGTGTCCACATTATGAGCAACAGAAATAAAACCTATTAACTGTCAGATACAACATAGATTGAATTAAATCAGCGTCCGTTTTTATTTTAACCAAGCAGTCCGCCACCCTACTGCTTCTTTTTGCAGCCATGCCAGTACATTAGGTTGCGCTTCATCAGCTCGTTTTCTTTCTGTGACATGACGGTCGCCACCACCAGGCTTTAGTTCTTTGAATATAACGTCCTATTTGGGGTGCTTGCACCTGCTTTAGATGACTGTAAGTAATAAGTGATTGTGAGCCTCTGCAGTCCCCATGGCAAAGACAGAGAAGGGGGATCTAATTATTTCTCTCCCATGGCCCTGCCAGCCTTAAAGGTTAATCACTGTCCGTTGAGCTAATTCTGGCTGGGTTCACTGCAGTAATTACAACACCTCTCTCGCTCTCGCCTGCTCCATTCTCGTCCCCTTTTGTGTGCGTTGTTCGTTGGTTGGGTGGGGGGGGGGGGGGTGGGGGGGGGGGGGGGGGGGGGGGAAGGGGGGGGGGGG
>JBAMIG010000018.1:16620964-16635993 GCA_037177335.1 Kiunga ballochi
AAGTTAAGTCACAAGTCATTTCAGAGCAAGTCTAAGTCGAGTTACAAGTCATTTATAAATTTGTCAAGTCGAGTCTGAAGTCATCAAATTAATGACTCAAGTCTGACTCGAGTCCACACCTCTTGAGATCAGTTCAAAGCCCGCTTCTGCCTCATGTGAGAATCGCTCTTTTTAGGCATGGAACTGTGCCAAAACCATCTAGGTGCAGGGACGGGCAACTCCGGTCCTCAAAGTCCTGTAAGTGCTCTGTCACTGGAGGTTAAGCTCTGAACAAGTCTGCGATTTAAGCCCGAGGTGTGTCAGGTTTTTTGCAGCCGTTGCAGGATAGTTTTTAACTTCAACATCAATAAATATCTATTTTGCTCTGGTTAAATAAATTATACTAGTTAAAGTTTAAACACACTTTTATAATACAAAATGTGTCCAAACTTATGACTAGTACTGTATGAATGCTTAAAATTATGGCAGAAAAATCCATCCATCCAAGTCATCCATCTATACAGAGGAAGCAGTCGTACTGAGCTCAAATTCGATTGAGATTGGCTCCGAGTGCAGGGCCTAAGAAGTGAGATCTGTTACTGGATTCTGGATCCAATGTGTCACTGACGGAACAGCTTCTGTAAGGAGTCCAAGCTTTCACTCTGTGTTCCTGCAGTTCTGAGTCATTGGCATCGACAAGCCCACCATGTCTCAGCTGAGAATTTTTCATACCACTATTAATGCACAGTGCACTGTAGCATGGCCAGGAGGAGAGGAGGAGGAGGAGGAGAAGGGAGAGAGAGGACGAGAAAAGAGAAAAGTGGTCAAGAGGAAATAAATGAGGTGAGTCAAAGAGATGCTTTAAAAGACAGCAAACGTCTGATGGTGACAGAAAAGTAGCAAATCGGCTTTAAAAGGCCCGACAACTGTAGAAGTAAGGAGAAAAAGGGGAGGAGGAGGAGCGGGGGGGGGGGGGGTGCCTTGGCAGTATAGTCAAGGTTCTAAACTAAATATTCCGTGAGCCTAGCGGTTTCCAGCTCAGTCAACACAGTTACCAGACTCCATGATCTAGCATGGCCTAAGTTCATTTAGCAAGCAACGGATAAAGATGACAGGAAAACGAAGACATGGCACAAAATCATTACCTCTCTAACTACAGCTTATGGTTAACATGCACGTATTGTGACACTGTCATCCCTTTTGGCAGGCAGGTTTGGGCATCCATCTTTTTCTGAGCATGTGTCCAATACATTGTCCAAAGGTAACAAAGATCTTTACTTTCACTCTGCTGCTGCTTCTCCTTTTCTAACACAAAATAATGTTTTTGTACATTTTATTTCCACTGATACACAATTCAGGTTTTTAACATTTTAGCAAATGTAAGACACCTGTCATCATCCTGTTCCATCCAAAATGCAAATGCAAACAGCTCGCCATTGTCCTCCATAGAAATAATCCAAGTGAGTGCAATCAATGTTTGAATTTAGTTATTAATGTTAATTCTTTTCAGTTAAAAGGTGATTTTTTTTGTACATTTTAAATGCATGTGAGAAGATATATATAGTTAGAGTCACTTTTACAGAGTATGTCAGGATTAAAATACATTATTGAGCAAGTTTAATAGTTTAAAAGGCTTCCTAAATGTTTCATATCTATAATTTTACTTACGAGAGCAGATATGCACAGTCGTTCCAGTTAATTTGATGCATTTAATCAGACTTATGAATGAGTGTATGCATGCATAAATGAATGAATGAATCTTTGTCCGTTATTTTCACTGATTTTTATTAAACCAGGTCTAAAAAATTTACTGGAGATAAAAAAAGAGAAGCACGTTTGAGATTCACCCTCCGTCTCTGCTCGAAACCACCAATAAATAGAAAAACTTAGACAAAACCAAAATTAAATGCTTTTATAATCACGGTGTAATCCGTTTGTCTTTATTGGTTAATCTTTGTTCTGAATCTGCATTTTGCATAATATTAACTGACAGGTTTTTAACCATTGACTTTATACACAAATTTAATTTTCTCAAAAAAGGAATTTTAAGAAATTCACAGAAATCATAAACAACATGATTACATTTTAGGGTATTAGTGCAGAATATCTCCCAACCCTTCCTCTCTTTCCTTTCTCACTAAACTTTTCCTCTTGGCATTCAGCTTCAATACCTCTTTGATCCACTAGAAAGTGTTAAATTATTTCTCTTTCTGCGGAGGCCTGAGAAGACCCAGCCTGCAGCAGCACACCTACCTTCACTGCACTTTGCCAGTTTCTCTTTGTACCTGTAACATTTACCTTCCCTCTGATTTATATCCAAGAATCTTTATTTTATAAGACGAGAATTATCTTGCAGCTCTACGAAACATCCACCGTGGGCTATATCATGATAAATATAATGCTATACAGCAACGCAGAATGTGTATACATGTTGGATTCACATAAGTGTGCACACAAGGCCACTGTCCATAAGAGTGGAATTAATGAGGTGAGCGGCTGTGTTGTCTTGTAGCAGATTAATCTGCAGCTACAAGCCTGGTGCGTTCAACTACATCTTTTATGAATGGGAGAGTAACATGCATCTACATGCATACTCATCCCACACATAAGTGAAATAATTCTGCAGGAGTCCACTTGGTTCTGCAAGTAGAGCTCAGAATGATGCTAACATGGCTGCATGTGAGGCAGCCATGAGGATAGGTTAATTAGGTACTATACTGCTTCTCATCAGGTTATCCTCCAAACTTGCATAGAAAACATACTTCTCCACCATCCCACTAAGCAGTATGCCCTCATGTGGGTCCTTCTGGGGAAGGCTGCATCTCCGTAAGCTCAGAATAACAAGTGATTTGAGATGAGCCCTTGGTAGCAAGAGGTTTTTTTTTTGCCTTCAATACGCAATTGCATCCCTTTAAGTATAAAAGAGGGATGAAAGCACTGGGTCCAGCCAGCTGACAACGACAAAACTGTAGCAGCACTGGGCATGTCCCTCACTAGTATTCACTGTGATGTGACACAGCTTGAAGTCTTTTAAGTAAATGGTGATGGATTGTCTCAGTCCTAGAGATGCTTGTAGCCCTGGAGCTAAAAGGCTACTGTAGCCGCTGAGGACGTGTTATCCAACGCTAAAGCTAACAGCTGACTGCATAAGAAGAAGCCAGTTCGGATCCTGCAGACAGGGATCAGTGTTAAGTGATAAGAGACACACCCACACACAGACAACAAGCTGTCTTTACCCACTGAGTAGCAGCGGTAGTTTCATGCTGATTTTACATCTGACCTATTTAAATTAGCAGATCATTATAAAGCATCTCTGCTGGGTAGCCAAAGTTAACAACCTGCAAATAGCAAGACTTTCAACAGGGACTCAGAACAGGAGGTCATAAAAAATGGCTGAACCTAAGGTCTGGCTGAAGAGCTAACTAGCTGTTTTTCCACTTTCCATAGAGAATACATGACTATACTGTCGTATGTTACAACTTTGCATCTCACCTATATTATAATAAAATTATAACCACATTAACAGAAACAATAATTAGCAATAATTTGGCTAGTCTCTAAATGATATAATAATATTTCACTTCAGCATAAAGGACTCTACCAGAGTGATGGGAGGGATGAGGGTAAGAAGACAGGCAGATTACGTGATGCAGTCATCATCCATACAAACCTGTGGGGGCAGTCTATGATCTGGGATTCCTGCCGTTAGTCAGATCCAAGTTTAGCAACATTATGTGCCAGAGGGATGAGGTCAGCTGACTTCCTAAATATAATGAATAATGAAGTTATTTCATCAATGGATTTTTGGAGGACACATATTTCAAGATGGCAATGGCAGGATTAATCTGGTTCATGGAGCATGACATACATCAGTCAAATCGGTATTGGTTGATATCTGTACCAGAAATTAAGAGTTTAAACACATTAGAGACATGGGTGCCAAATGCTGTCTGATGCAAGCAAATAACATCATCTGAGGCTGCACATATGTACATCTCTGGCAGTTCTCTCTGCTGGTCTCTGGCAGGTGGTGCTGCAGACTGAGGTGCAGAATGACTAGGTTCACACATCCCAAACCATAAGATTTCTAAACCACAAATTGTCAGGTCTGAGGATGATACAATTATATACTGAAATAAGGTTATTGCAATAATAATAGCATAATGTTCTTGCACCTTCATCACTGTGTTTTACCAGCCATTCTACTTGTTCTATATCTACTTTGATTGTACTCTTTTTTATACATTTCTTTAATATTCTAGTCTTGTTTTAGTGTGTCTTTAGCTGTTGCTATCAAAAGCCATTTGCAACAAACTAACCCTGACAATTGTCCATATTATCCAAAACCAAAGCCGTCATTACAAATGGGAAAGCTGTCATTAATGCTACCATATTTTCTGGCCTTCATCATAAAGCAGGACTAAGCATTAGTTCTGGGAGCAATTCAAACTTGGGTAATAGCGACAGAGGTAATCATTTTCTACTATTTGTAAGATATGGAGTTTATTGTGCAGTTTATGTAGCCTGAAGCAACAGGACTGCAGTAAACCTTATGCTAATGTGTTGCTGAGGCAACATCTAACCTCTCTCTGCTGGAGTGTTGACTCGTGTCAGCACAGAGTCACATTCAGATAAACTGGCTAAACTCCACTTTTTGCAATGATTGTTAAAGCAGCTTCACTAGGGATGTGTTGGTCTGGGAATCAAGTCTCCGTTTTTTTTCTTGGCAGGTTCAAGGCTTTTTCTTCTTCCTTTATGCGATGACACAGACAGACTGGTTAGAAAAAATGTAATAAAACCCAGATGACATCACTGAGTCACACACACACTTCGTTATGCATAAGCAGCTCCACAGACGATCATTCACTGTTAAACCTTTTAAAAAGGGATTTTCTGTATTTGCGACACCCAGGAAAACATTAAAACACAGCTAAAAAAAAATCAGCTTCAACCAGGATTTATAGTCTCCAGTGGCTCATCCGCAGCAAGGTCTTAATCTAACTTTTAATTATGCAAAATAATATCTAGCTATTTTGATGGCGTCTAACTCATAGGCAGCCGTGATTTGTCACTTATCCGATTCATCAACTTTTCTACAACAGCATTTTAATGACAGCCGCCTGTGGTTCCTTTACAATTCATTGTCTCATCGCTCAAAGGCTGTTTAGGCCCGATGCTGTGTGTCGTCATCCATTTCAAAATGGAGTTTGTCACCTTTCATGCCGTTCTGCGGCTCATGAAACATACATTTTGTATCCAGCATAAAAGTGTTGAGTGGTCAAAGTGATCACAGCCAGAACTACACGCTGTTATTTTTAAAGTGGAAAGATGATGGACCTGACGAGCAGAGCGGTGGAACACAGAGCTTTAAAAGAAATCAAGTGTGAGCTGCAGGATACAGACCACTCTTCATTAAACCACTAATATTACAGGCTATTAATTATTTAGAGTAAGGCCTTATGACACCATACATCCTATTATGAAACTGGTTATTAAATTTTCCAGACAGTGGCATTTTAATGAATATGCCATGTCCCAAATCATTGTTTTACACTCATAAAACTGAAAATTAAGCAAAAAGCTTGTTAGCATTTGTTGTTTTTTGTTATTACTTTGAGATAACGGGGGTTTTCGTGTGTGTGCTTCTGGGAACACTGTACATTAAAATGAGAGAATAAATGCTGGGTTTTTTTATTATAAAACATCTGTAAGAGACTGAGCTCAGGCCCGAAAGATGAAATAAAAACAGAAAAAAAGCAAATGCTTGGGTTCTGTTTGAACTCCACTGGGTTTTAAAAAGCCTCATTCAGATTCACAGTGGGTTTCTATACAAAACCAAAATCCAGAGTAGAAATAGGTGACTGTGAAATTCAGTTCAGACGCTCAGCATTTGTACAAATTGTTCCATCTATTAAAGAGTGGAATATTTTACCTGTTGCTAATAGAGACAGCTCCACTCAGATTTGCTTTGTGTGTACAAATGTGTGTGTGTGTGTGTGTGTGTGTGTGTGTGTGTGTGTGTGTGTGTGTGTGTGTATCTGGATGTGGAGATCTTACATTTTAGCATCAGAGTTGCTTGAAATGACAGTTTGGCTATCAATACCATTTGATTTTACTCCTTTTTTCATATAGTACTTTCTATTATTGTTTTTTATGCTGCTGGCAGTTTTATGTGTGATGTGCTTCCTGTTATGGGACAACAGATGGACATTAGCACTTTTGCTAAATCTGGTATAGCCTATTTAAAGCAATTTTGTCTGCTCATTAATATACACTGTTCCATTTAAATAAATAAATTCTCATGTTTTGGACTTTGTGTGGGTGTTTCTGGTTTCCCATTTTATTTTTTACTCCTGTTTAGGGCCATGTGTTAGCTTTATTTCCCGGTCATTAGTTTCACCTGTGTTGATTTCAATTGTGTTCACCTGTGTCTTGTTTAGTTCAGTTGTATTTAAGTCCTTGATTTTTTTTTTTTTGTTCTGGTTTTGTGTTTATTAGTTAGTCTTCATTCATAGTTTTCTCTTAAGTCTGGTCCAGTGTGTTTGGTGGTAGTTATCCTGAATTAAAATCCCTGTATCTGGATTTCTGCTGCCTCCTGCCCATTCCCGCCTGCATTTGGGTCCAGACCTCACGCCTATGCCTCCTAATCCTGACACAAATAGATGAAAAATTAAAATGAAAAATCAAATCATTTCAATGTCTGCATAAATTCAAGATCAAATCCCTTCCTATCTAAAAAGTAGAAAGTCAGTACTCTTCTGTTTTGTTTTGGAGCCATGTCCTGAATGGCTTTAACGGTCTTTCAGGTTATCGTCAACCGTTTATTTCCTGACACAGAAATCAGAATAATCATCCATGTCTTAGTATCTACTAAGGAAATGTGTTCATTTCAGTGAAAGTTGACAGCATATGCAGCAGAGTGGCTTTGAAGTTCAGGGGTTTTTTTTGTTTTTGTTTTTATTATATATAAATCAAGCCAAGGAATCTCTACTAAAGTTTTGTGCATTAACCGGATGACTTGCCATTTAGCAGTGAAATGTTTTGACAACAGCTGAATATATTCCACTCCACTCTAGTAAGATTTTGTCCACAAGCAGAAGGCTACAAAAACTTGGCTTTAAAAAAAACAGGAAAAATTGGACAAAATAAGGTAAATTTTCCTTGAAATAAAAATGATCTGCCAACAGAACAAGATAATTTGGCTTGTTAAGAATTCTCAGATTTAAGTAAAAAGATCTTTGGAAAAAAAAGAAAAAAAAAAACACTAGTTAAGATTATTTTCCCTTAAAAAAATAAGTGTGTCCTTGATTTAAGATATTTAATCTTACTTTGATTTCAGCTTTTGCTGTGAATTATTGGCAGCTGTCCAACATAATTTCCTTAAAAAACGTATTATACTTGTACAAAACTATACTTTAAGTACAAAACGCATTGTAATAAAGAAAGAAAACCCGCCGAAAAGCTTTTCTCAGAAAGGTGTGCGCTCGGGTTAACGTGTTGGCCTTCAGGCTTTTAACTTTGAGTCCCACCAGTCTCAAAGGAGACAGAGCTGAAGGACAGAAGGATGGAGTCAAGTGAGTGGATCCCTCCACACCCGTTATCAGGTCAGTGTGAACAAAAGGTATAATGGAGGTGTACTTTCTCCTTGTAGTATTAAATGACTTTTAGATCAGCTTCAAACTCTTAAATTAGTCCCCCCCCCCCAAAAAAAATAAAAAATAAAACAACACGACCACCTTTTGGTTTGTGATGTTTAGAAGCTTTACATATGTATTTGAACACCTCTTCACTTATTTTATTCTAATGTAAAGACATGGTCCCACACCTGGTTTTTACTCAGGTATCATGTGGGCTGTAGATGTATTCTGTGGCACAAAATGAACCCACATGTAATACTCGGCCTCTTTCTCGTATCCTGCTTTTCATTTTCAATGTTCTCACACCTTTTGTGCTGATTACATCTGCAATGTTAGAAACGGTTTGATTTATGGAGCCACGCTTTTTTCTCAACCAAAAAAAAAAAAAAAAAAGCTTTGTCTTTGTAATTACAATGGATTAGGAACTAATATGTAATTATGCCTTAATATGCTTTAATGCATTTTTAATGGCAGCTGGGCGTTAAAGTTAAATTCACCGCCGTCTCAGCTGGGGTGGGAGGTAAAGATTAAAGAAGAGATTTTTTTCTTTGCAGTGAAGGCTGGAAGAGGACTAAAAACACTGATTTCCTTGGCAGAGGTAGCTGGAGCCAAGCAGGGAGGCAGCTGCTGCATACCGAAGTCATTCAATGTTAAAATGTTGCACCCGCCATGATACGTAGTAAAATGCATTTCCCTCACCACTGCTTTATGTCAAAAGAGGGAGGACACAAGTGTCTGTTTGAATTATGATCTGGAATAGAAACAGTTTATTGATTTGTTACTTCATGAAGGGATGACTGCACCGCCGAGACAAGCGAGATGGAGCACTGCTGGCAACGGAAAAAAGGGTTGAGTATTCTGTTATAGCTGAACTGGGGGTGGGGGACACAGTGCTGGGAAGCTGCAAACAGTCCAGGGCTAGCAAACCAAAACTCAGACCTACTTGTGTCTGACATTCACACTGAACAGATGATCTCAGAGGCAGGTTTTGCTTTTAAATGTATTCATGCTCACTGTTTGTTCCTCTACACACGATTGTTTCCCACAATATTCCATTTGTTTGCTTTGTTTATTCTAATAGGGTGTTGGAACGGAAACATATCTGCATAATATTTCAAAGATTGATTGGGATGCAAATTGCCTTGTGAGCCCAATTGGTGTGGCTTGGCCCATTTTAATTGGCTTCTGTTAATTAATGCTCGATGAGAAGACAAACTAAATTACTTTCAGATTTTCTGCATGTCATTATCTCCTAATTGTAGTGGTAGGAGAGCAGGCATGTGTGCGCGTGCTGCAAGAGCATGAGTGCGCACAAAAATGTGATTAACCTTTTCAGAACTTGTATCACTGCTAAACATCTCACCTTGAACAGCCTAACCAGGTCATCAAGTTAATGCAACATTAGGCTGATAAGTTCCAATGTTTTAATCAACTGAATCTACTAATAACAGAAGATATTTTACTTCCCTTTAACTAAAACCATTAAGCTTATCAACACTGACGTGTTTAATCTTCATGTTAGATTAATTTCAAACAATTAAATTTAGTCGTTATGAGAAATTTCTACCCAAAGAATGACTTTATAACATCCTTTGACATTTTTTCTTTCATGCAATAACCGCACTGGCGTGATAAGAAGGGTGTTTTTCAGCAGTTGTGTCTGTGAGTCTTTTGTGTGCACGTGTCCTTGATTTTTTCAGTAATGATTCAGATAAGATGATCTATTTAGCACATAACACCTGAATCAATCAGCTGTCACAGAAGCTGCAACTTGTGTTTCACAAGCGATCCATCAACACATGACGGCTACCCCGAATGAAAAGAAACCAAATTAAAAACCTTCCGAAAACGCTTCTCCTTTGGTGATTAAAACTGAAATGTGGGAGCGGTTCAGCAAATATGCAATAAACCGTGGGTCATCTCTTGGTCCTCTTTTGCCAGTGAGGAGATATATGTGCAACTTGTGGTGCAAAGCAGCAAGATGCAGATTTTCAGCCCATTAAACTGGGGATGCAGCATCTCCACACAGACATAGAGCAGTCAAAATGCATTAAAGGGCAAAATGGCAACGTGAGTCATTATCGCGCACATCGTGACCGCCGGGCGATTTATCCTGCTGGCCAGCCACCGAGTCGAGGAGGTCCTCGACAGCAACAAATAAACATATTAATCTGATCAGTTGTGCTCTGAGAGAGAGAAGCACGCTGCAAATTAATGGTCGTCTGTTGCCATGAAGACTGGAGTGTGATTAGAGTCGGAGTGACCTTGAAGAGCCTCGTTAAGGGGGATGATTGACATGGCAACTGTTGCCGATGGTAGCGCTGACAGTGAGATAGGGAGGGACGGGCAGACGGGTAGGCTGGGTGGTTGAGCTGCAGGTGGCACACAGCAGGTGAGGAGCCCACCTGGTATGTTTAAATTCAACCTGGCTTCATCGATACAACATTAAATAAATAGAGCATCATTTTAAGAGGCTCCGCTTTGACAATATGCCTGATCTAAAAAACATTGATATGTCTATTGAAAGAGACTGTGCTTGTTTAGTTATCAGTGTCTTCATCAGGCAAATAATCAATTCTTATAATAGAATTGTATTATTTCATTGGTATTTTTTTTTCCTAGAGCAGGTTAGTCAAATGTGCTTTAAAAAAGACTCAGTAGTTACCTGTTATGTTTTTAAAGGGATGCTACTGAATTTTGACACATTTTCTCACATCATATATCTTCTGAGTTTTCTCCTGCAATCATGGTCCAAGAAGGCAGATGATGAATATCAGTGTGACATCAAAGGCAGTTAGAAATGCAGACTGTTTAATAAAAGTTAGGTCGTATTGCTGTAACAGTGAAGATGATTAGCGATGGTAATTATCCACCACAAGTGTCAGTCCTAAAGCACAACTAAGGGCAAAACCTTTCTTTGAGCACAGCTCATAGAAGCTCTGTACAGAAACCTACATGTACCCTATAAGAACCTTGTTGGGAAGAGAAACCCTGAAGCCACTTCATTCAACCCAAACACCAAAACAAATGATAAAAAGGATATCAAAGTCTCAACATATTATCAGCTTCCGCAAGAGTATGTGATGAGAATTATCACAGCAACCACTGTCTAGGTGTAAAAACGTACCTGTGATGTCATGTTGTTTAAAAGAGTCGCTGTAGATCTGATGCTGATTGGGACAGTGCTTTTTTAGCCACTTGCAGACATCTTGTTGGGTCCACAGGGCCACCGGCTTGGACAGCTTCACATATCCTGGCTGCACAGGAGACCAAACATAATCAGAACGCTTTCTTTTGCTGCATTGATGTGCCATTCAAAGTATGGGTTTAATACTACTGGTGTACTTTTGTTCAGGCTAATCAGAAGCTGCTGAAGCAATGCTGTTCCCTGTTGGTGTTTTTTGCTGATCGAAAGCAGAGCAGCCGTAATTGCATTTACATGGTGGGCTAGCTCATCTGATTTTATCGCACACTGCTAAATAGCTTCTATGACTTTAAAGATCAATAAAATATCAATCTCATAAGGTACCCACAAGCAGCAACTCCTGAAAGTCAATAAAAAGCAATTATAGAAGTTGCTTACTTTGGAAGCTAACAATGAAACTCTGCTGTCGTTCCTTTGTAGAAGTTTTACCATGTTTTGAAATTAAGAGAATGGCAGACAGCAGGGAGGAAAATATAAAAATGTAATTATATAAATCTACACAGCACTTACCAGGAATTTAAATATATGAAAAAAAAAAGTTAACTTTGTTTACAAGCCCGTCTTAATAAAGCAAAGATGATGTGCGAATGTTGGGATACAAAGAAAGCTGACCCATCTGAAAACACTTTATGCTCATATTTATTCAAAAACATGTGAAATTTTTAAACTGAGACACGTTTTGGTGCCATTTTGCTGCTTCTCCAACAATATGTTGCGTCGTATATTCAGTTTTAACACAACTGTGTAAGCATTTTAAAGCTGGACAGCCTGTAGTTCCTTCTCAATAACGTTTTTAGCTGCTCTGCCATTTGGGACTCTTTAGGTAAATATTTCAACAACAGCAACATTTCACAGCATAAAATTTGTCAAAGAAAAGAAAAAGGAAAGAAAAACTTTGCAGGTTTCATCATTCACAGCAGAACATGGAGGAAATTCAGAGAACCTGCAGAAATATCTACACAAAAGGATGTGGCTGAACGTCCACACTGCATTGCTGTGGTCCACTGCTCCTCACACAGCATTGGATTGTAGCTTCGCTCAGTTTGCTGCTGCTGAGCAAAGTTCATCGCTGTTAATTCTAATGCACAGGAATCTAAAAATATGGATTAATCAGCATGATGCAGGAGGTTTTGAATCACCTGCTAGGATTTTTCCAGTCTTGTTCACTTGGAAATTTAGCGTACCAAACATTTAAAACATTCTTAGTAGGATCTTCAGGAAAGAATACAATTATTTCAGAGGGTCTATACATCAAGGAGACTAATTTAACATTCAGATTATTTTACAACACAAACATGCTGCAGAGTGCTCATGCAGAATTTGCAACAATTTGCTTCAGGAGCAAAACTTTTCCTCACAGAAGCGCCACATGGAAGCAGCTTTCTGTATACCTAACCTAAAAGATGCTTCCAAAGTGCTTTTGTTGAAACACATCAGTGCATTTAAATCCAAATTGAGCAGATATTTTCTAGTCAATAAAAACTTCTTGTTTAAACATTTGGCATGCTGACACGCTTAAGTGACGTTCAATATTTAATGCAATCTGCTAAGCTTAATGGAAAACAAATCTATGCATCAGCAAAGACTGCTCTGGGGTAATCCTGGGAAATCTCCAACAGAGAAAAAAAGTGTGTAAATGCATAGAAATGAAGCAAGGTGTTGCTTTAGGAGAGCGTGAGAGCTCAGCTAAACCTGCCTACTACCTACTGCATAAATAAAACCTATACAACAAAGGAGTTGCTTTAGAAACCAGAATCAGTCCAAAAATAGCTTCAAGCGTTTAGCCACATGTGAGAAAAGGTTGCTATAGATACCTACTTAGTGCTTCCTAGCAGTTATAAACAGAATATATCTGAGGATTTAGCAATGGATAACCAATACCATGAAAGCTTTGATTCCTTTCTAGCAAGTCAATATTTTTTCCCAAAGTTCTCTTATTCAGAAACTCTCTACTTGTACTTTTAACCAACCTACAAATACATGCAGGAAGTAAAAACCTTTGTAATCCAGTTTGTAGATGAGACAGCTGCAGCAGATTTAAATAATCTGAATAACCCCGCTTATGTCTGTATTACTGTCCTATTTAAAACACATAAAGCATGCAGATAAAAATTATTTAAAAAGTACCTTTAGAGGCCGACAGCAGAAGCAGAAAAGTATATTTATTTAAATAGAATAGAGTATTAATAATATAACAATTTAAAGTGAACAATAACATGCTCTCATGCTGCAAGATGCATGTCTAACTTGATACTTGAAACAGCAGAAAAGCCTTCCTTGAATAGTTCTTGAAAATGTTGGCGATTTTTTGGAATTTGATTGAGGGGTGACTAAAATTACAAACACAGAAGTGATTAAAATTTCACATCCACTTCCCTCCACTTCTAGCTGCCGCGTGGTGCGGCATAGCAATGGAAAGCCCTCTCTTCTTCCAGTCAGAACGAGCTGAATATCAGGTACTGGCAGCCTTTCCTCTGCTTTACCCTCTCGCGTCTTCCATCACGTCTCATCTTTGCCCTGAATTCAATCACCCACAGTCCCTGTTAGATCCATCATATTGTCTTCCCCACTTCCTCTCCCCACAGCTCTCACCTTCTTCTCATTCTACGTTTTTACCTCGCTCTCTTCTTCGGTGCCTTACTGCTACTCATACTCACTCTCTAACTCGCATCAAAGAGAGAAATTGGCATAGAGGTGCATGCGGGTTTGGGCATATGGCCCGCCCCTCCTGCAGGTAGGTGAAGTGATTGATGGCTAAAATAAAAGGAAGATTTGACAACAGGTAGGTGAAATTACATTGCTTAAAGCCATCTGAATGGATGGATGTTGAATGTACAGGAAATAATGTCAGGAGGAGGGGAAAAAAAACACATTATCCAAAAAAAATACAGCTCAACTGTGCGGTAATTAACTCTGACTAAGCGTCTGAGGTGACATAAAGAGGAGCAAGGAGGAGGAGAAGGGTGTGTCTGCTGCTTGGCTGGACTGGTAGAGGAGGCAGAGGAATAAAGCAGCAAGAGCTGCAGAGTGGACTCAGCAGAGTTTGACACAGGAGACTCTCGTTTTCCATGAACCCATTTGTGAGTCAATGGCCATCTGTGTTTTACATTCTGCACTGATTTAGCTCATAGCAGTGTTTCAGAGGACGGTACAATAGGTGAGCTGGTGCCTTTCTGCCGGCAAGGCAGCCAGCTCAGCCAAAGGGCGGAGAGAAAACGGCACAAAAAAAGGAATAAGAGCGCCATCACGCTCAAAGAGCTGTGTTCAAGAGACTCCGAGCCAATTAGTGATTTGAGTGACAGCACATGGGTGAGAGAAGAAGCCTGCTTTACTTCCAAGTGGAATACATGTGGGAAAAAGGCACACAAACACACATTCACATGTGCAACCCAATAAAGAAACCAGTCTGCACCAGAAGAAAAATCTATAAATATAACGTATACACACACAGAAAGAGCAATGCACGTTAATCTATTTGCCATATCTGCAAACATGCATTCATGGAAACATAGTCCTTGGCTTTAATTGATATCTAAAGGCTTGGTTTAAACTCTTAGTATTTCACGTTACCTTAGCAACAGGGCAAGGACAACCTCAAAAATTAAACGAAGAATAAAGCCTTTGGGAGATTGTGCAACCCAAACATAAACCAGACTG
This sequence comes from Kiunga ballochi, assembly GCA_037177335.1. Lineage (NCBI taxonomy): Eukaryota > Metazoa > Chordata > Actinopteri > Atheriniformes > Pseudomugilidae > Kiunga > Kiunga ballochi. The sequence goes on from JBAMIG010000018.1 coordinate 16,635,443, forward strand.
TGGTATGAACATTTATAACCAGAGGGGAAGACTATTACATACATAATGAAGCATGTAATCGTACCAAGTCTGATAAGCATTTAAAGATCCAATATAATTGTACTCAGCTAAATTAATCAAGAAGCAATTGCATGGCCCCTTTGTGGCCAAGATATTAGAATACAAAACAAAAGCTGGGAATCAAAAGCACCAAATGATTTTAGAGGCAGATACAACATGACTGACGATGAATTAAGAAGAGGTGTCATAAAGTAGCAATTCTGGAGAAATGTTGTGTAGTTTTCATGATTCCAAGCAAAAAGCAGACCCACTTTAGTCTCCTGAGAACTGATGTCCTGCAGGTTATCAGTGGTTATGGTTACATGACTTTTTTTATTTTATATCTGGGATTATTCAATTGGATTTAAATTATTCAGAATTAAAGTATAGATATGCACGGTGTGGCCTCACAGAAGAAGGTTGCTGGTTCGAACCTCAGTTGGGAGATGTCCAACCAGTAACCTTTCTGTGTGGTGTTCGCATGTTCTCCCCGTGTTAGCGTGGGTTCTCCC
>JBAMIG010000018.1:16693688-16712148 GCA_037177335.1 Kiunga ballochi
TATCCATGGTTGAAATAAGTTAAGAAAGATCACTTGTAAATATATATATATATATATATATATATATAAATAAATAAAACTAGCCAAAAAAGGTCATAACTACCCATTGCTACCTGAACACTGTGGTGATAAACGTTAATGCTATCAGAGCAGGAATTTATCCCCTCTACAATAAATATAATATATATATTTTATATATATATTATATAGGGCCTACCTTTTTTTTCTTCTTTTTTTCAGATAACAAAATTTAGTTGCAAACAAACCAATTAGTGAGTTTTTCCTTCACAGAGTGGCTTAAGCACGGCATGTCCAATTTTAATAAATTGTCTCATCTGTTACCTTTTTCTGTAACACTACTGCAAAATTTCCAGCCCAAACAGATACTTCCTTGAATGAAAATAACCCTTTTTATGGAGTTTCATAGTATGACGTTCAAGTACTCCAGGCATAATTAAACTTTCTGAGTATAAGTGCAGAATTATTGTTTGTAATTTAAAAAAAAACATTTTGACTAAATAAGTCATATTTACTGATCTGTAACTATTTGGTTAACTTTATGTAAACAACTGGATTTTTTTTCAGAAATGGGAAACAATGACTTTTAAACCTGCATTGAAGAACGTTTGCCTCCCTCCTCTGGCACCGAGGGAAATCACACTCATCCTGTGTGAATGACATGTAAGCCAATGGCTGTTATTATTATTATTACATACTCTGCTTTATTTAGTTGCCTTTCCATCTCAGTTGTGGTTGCTTGCCCTTGACATCTCTGCCATCAGTAATATGGTAAATTGTGAAGAGACTTGCCTCCAACAGATGCAGTTTTTTTTTAATATATGTAGGTGTCCCAAATCGGACATTTGAGTTTTCACACATAGCCAAAGCTGAAGTCTTTTACTCTTACTTGTTTAAGGTAACTAATATACTTAAGAAAAGCTTCTGAATAATATGGCTAATCTAAAAGTTGCAAAATATTAAACCTGAATGAAGAGGCAACAGCAACTCGCTAAATTAAGACATAGATTAGGATAATCACATATATAAATATATATTCAGTGAAGGAGATGCCGCTGCACATCACCACACCAAAAGCTCTATCCCCTTACAGTAATTTTTACACCTTCTATTTTCAGGGTGCTTAATTATTGTGCCCTCATTTCTCATCCAAAGCATTTTTAGTCAGAAAACCTCTGCTATAATATGCTTATTTTAGTCAAAGACTATACCAAATTGTCTGGATTAACTAGGTTTTGGCTGCAGTTACATACAAGATTTTTGCTTCAGGTAGCATCAAAAGGTAAGAAATAAAGGGACCCGTTTGATCAGAGCAAATGAATAAGTCCTATAGCAGAAGTGTTTGACCTGAGTAGATCCAGGCAGCTGAAGCCAGATGTTGAAGAAGTTTTTCATCCACCGTCAAGGGCACCTTGGTGCTACGGATCTTTGTTAGTGTTTTGGACTTTCACGCGGGTCCTTCAGGTGGGATGAGTAGATGCAGACAGACATACTGAGTTTAAATTTCATATCAGCTGATCCTGGATCAGTTTCATGCAGTGATCCTGTCTGGTATGTCTGTAATTCATCCTGCTGATGGTGATCTAAGAGAGATGAGGCTTATTACTTTGCTGGCAGACACTGAGGCTCGCTGCTCAACCATCACCATCTCACTTTTAAGATCTGGAATCACAAAACTAATAAGGGGCTGGATTCCTGACTTTAATGAAAAAGCCATAACAGAGGACACATCCCAGAAATGGACAGTGTTATTGTTGTGTAATTAATCAACTTCAAGCACAAAGAGTTTAACCTCTGTTCTAACAGTCCGTTTAGTCAACCTATAACACAACAAACTGTGCCATATAGTAAAGATCTTCCTGGGAATGTCTTTTTCTCATCCCATCCTATGTTTTCCTCTTCAAAATGTACTTTATTAGATATTTTTAAACTATACACATTTTCCTCAATTTGATCATTTTTCAATCTTGTGAATCTTTAAAACTAATATTAATTTGGAGTCAAACACAAATCCCTCAATTGTCTATTTGCCTGCAAAAGTACTTCATTACTCATCAGTCAACAAGTACAGAAGAACAGTTTTCTTGTCAGAAGAGTTTTTGCAGTCGGTGCATCACTTCTTGTCACAGTAGGATAACAGGAAATATGCAGGAATGCAGCATATTGTGTCATGTGGGAATAATAGCATTCATCTTTTGAGAATAATCAATTTTCCATCCAATTTAGGGTCACAGGTAGCTGGAGCCTTTCTCAGCAATCATCAGATTAGAGGCAGGGTACACCCTAGACAGGTCACCAGTCCATCACAGATAGACAAACAACCAGTCACACACACACATTTATTCTTAAAGACAATTTTGAATGATCAATTACCTCACATGCATGTCTTTGGATGGTGGGAGGACGCCACGCAGAAGAGAACCCGAACACAGGAAGAAAACATGTAAACTCTACTCAGAAAGGCCACCGTCTGACAAGGCGGCACAATTAGTTCTGATGTGTGTCAGGTGTGATGCAACAGGGAAACTCACAACACTTGCAGGAGTGCATATCTTCAGGATCAAAGTTGCCAACCCCTGCCGTAGTGTGAACCACCCCACCACCGTGCAGCCTTGTCAATATTTCTTGGACTATAAATAGTCAATAAACAGAAAGCAAAAAATCTTGCCTTGTGGCTTCAAGTTATACACATACTGCAGATCTTTCTTACTTCTCAGTATTTCAGCAGTGATGCAGCAGCTAACAGTAAGCTTCTCAGTCTCAGGTTGGGTTTCCTCCCAGAAAGAGTAAAAGCTCCACTGGTTAACTTCATGATCTACCAGAACACATTTTTCAGTAACTATCATGAATCTTATTAAATTTCTGTGAAAGTAAACCTGCCTGAGGGATTATTATGATACCAAACATAAGTATTTGTCATCGTATTACTCTTTCAAGTTTAGTTCATTTAATAGTTTTCACTGTATTGTTACTTTATCATAACTGTTATCTGAAAGAGATAAAAGCAAAGCTTGTAATTCTTATGCTTATATGAAACAAACATGTACTGGTCTGTCTTTCCTCTGGCTTAATGTTAGCAGATTAACCACTCTATGACAAAATAAAGTAGTCATTTGAATGTTCTGGTTTTCTTTCCTACACATAGCATAGATCAGGGGTGGGCAACTCCAAAAGTTAAGGGTCGCAGTTCTGCAAGTTTTAGAAGTGTCCTGGCTGAAACACACCTGGCACAAATCCATGGATAGTTAGCAAACTTGAGCAGTTTAATGTTAAGCTCTGGACATGTCTCTGGTGTGTGTCTGGTGTTTGGCAGCGGGGAAACTCCTAACATTTGCCTAACCTCTGGTACAGATAATCCTGTTGTGTTTCTCTTTCATCCATTGCAGAAATATATGGATTACGCAACGAGTACAAAAGTGGTTTTCTGGAAAATGGAAGAATCCAATTGAATTAGATAGATCAGGATTACATACAGATTTTCCAGACTCTGAGCGGCAGGAACTCTCTCTGTACACCGTTGTTCCAGTATACATTCGGGTTTGCTGGTTAGAACATGAGCTACTATCTTCTTTAACTATGTAAAGAAAAACAAAGAAACAATACAGCAAAGGTTAACATTCCTGCCAACAAGTATCTTGGTGGCACAGTAGTGGAGCTACTGGTTCATAAGTGGTTTCACAGCTTCTACAAAGTGATTGCTGCATCCCTGCATGTGCTTATTATCTCACCACAGTGGTGAAAGTTGGCTCTAACACATGTCAAATAGCTTCTTAACATAACATCTTATCTGATTTAGTTTCTTTTTGTATTTTTTAAAAATAATTTTAGCTCATATTTTGTGTCAAACCAGCTCACAGACTCCCAGTTGTTTAACATACAACCAGATAGAAAAGTGTTTCTTGCAGTCATCCTGAGGGACACCCCCAGACAGACAGAGGATGGAGACATGGATGGATGAAAGGATGGATGGATGGACTGATTAATGGATGGAAGTTCTATAAACATGTAAATCTGACCTTACAGTGTTTCAAAGCCAATCCATTGGCTGAATGAAGCAGTGCTGCTTTAAAAAGCTTCTTCAGCCGTTCAGCCGACTCTCCGTTTACACAGAAAGACTTTTTCAGACAGAAGAGGCTTTGATACACAAATACCACAAAAACCCTGCAAAAAAACCCCTTACCTACCTACTGCCCCTGTAAACTCCCATTATCACTATATGTGTGTGTGTGTGTGAGTGAGGGGAGGTGGGGGTCTCCAGGGACAGAATCCATTTTACCTGCTTTTCCATTACAGCAGCACACTCACACGTACACACACATATACGCTAGTCTTACCAGTGTGTTTCTAAGCTGGTTATCCTGCCATTAAACTTAACATCAATAATAAAATCTGTGTTAGCTGCATTTATCACTGTGCTTTGCGGTGCATGCCCTTGGCTACCCATATAGGAAAGCAGAGCATTGTTACAAACTGGCCAGGAGGTTTCTGATGACACATACTGAGGCTCATTAAAAAGCAGGATACCACTTTTATGGTGTATGGAAAAGGCCTACAGTAATAACATTTGGTAATATTAAAGAGATAGATAATTGTTAAAGTGCCATATAAAAAATTAAGCATGAACTGCAGAGATTTCCAAATATAAATCAAATTAATATCCAACATTTGTACCAATGATAATCAATATCAGCGTGATAGCATCAGCCGAGTCATTGTAAATAAACTTTATTACAGATTTTCTTACCGTAAGGCTTAAAAATGGTCAGATTCTTCATAACAATAGAGGAAAGGGCTTTTTGGTGATTCAGTTCTCAGCTGAAATCCACATCTGAGATAATGCCAAAAATAATTTTTTAATAAGGTTGGGAAAATCTAAATCTAAAGCTTGAATAAAGTCTTAACTTTCATAATGAGGAGGATATGTGTTTTTTTTTTATGGTTTAGACTTGGTGCACTGCTGGAACACCTACATATCCAGCTCAGCAAATCTCACTAATCTAATGTTAAATGATGATTTTCATGCAGTATTGTATCAAAAGCTAAAGCTTCCTTTAGGAAGGTGTGAATGCCTTGAGTCTGCTTCAAGTGAACCAAATGCAGGAAGTTGACTCTGACTTACGAGACAAAAAGCGGAGTTACCCTGCATCATCAGATAAAGCTAAGAAAAATGATCCAAAAAAATGTTTAGCTTGCACATTGCCCTTAGTCAAATAAAACCTCTGATATAACACACTCCCATGTTTGGCTGAGGAGAAGCAATGTTGCAACTGAAGTGAGTCAAATAATTTTGTGTTTAATAGATGTTTAGGTGCCGCATATCACGTTTAGGTGAGCATATCTGAGAAAAGTTCAGCGTTTTACCAAAGAAGATTCTAATATATTGACTGAAGATGCTGAGATTGATCAGTCGACCCTGATTCTCGCTGAGCAACAGATGGCTTTTAAATCCTATCCTGCTACAAACTCTATTAAAAGCCCTACTGCTTTGAAACTTATCAGTTATTTTTATGGAGGTCTGTGCAAGCCTTTATTGGACTGGTTGCTGTTAGTCAAGATCAGCTTCATGGAAAACTTTATTATTCACAACAGGCAATTTGTTATGAATCTGATAGAACAAAGTACCAATCACAAATAGATAATTAGAATACCTTGCATAAATAATTCTCTTGGATATATCAGGAATAAAAACTTCCAACATATTTAACCTTACAGAGTATTAGATGTCCAAACATTTTTTTTGTTATCTTTAGCACAGACTGACCGTGGCCTGACAAGGGTAACCGAATCTCATCAGACAAGGAATGATTAGTGCAAGAACTAACTTAGCCTTCTTCAAGGTCATGCTTTGAAATAAGAGAGTTAAGTGATTAAATATATTGGTGGTTTTGAAATAAGGTTGTGTGGAGAACTTCAGCATCTTACCTGCACAGACAGCAGAGCGTTCTCGGTTTACATTACCAGAAGCTTCCTGATGGATAAGCCAGAGAAAATGCAACACAGTTTATGGTCTGTAACAAAACAGGACAGGTTTTCTCAACACAGATTCCTGTGATGCAGAACTAATGCAGTCTAAAAATCCATTTTCTAATTTGATAAAGTATTGCTATAAATATATAAATATATTAAGCCCACCTCAAATAAAACAGCTTTTTAAGGGCACATTGTGAGCACAACTTGCAACTTTTTTTGCTTCTGGAGGTAAGAAATCCTCAGAGGATCAAATCTGAGGTGGTCTTAGTGCTTTGGGTCTATAATGGATCTGGTTCCAGTCGAAGCATTATTGTTCTGCTCTGATTGTTCATCAGGTTCTATCAGAAGATCTGAGTCGGTGAAACTCGAACTGCTCCTAATGTCCACACTGAGTGTGTTTGTTAGATGGGGAATCCCTGAACTATGAGGACGCCAGGAAATTCCACAAATACTGGGAGCGTTTGTACTATGTATTGGTCTGTGCGTTGCTCCTCTATTGTTGTGAGGACCATTCTGAGACCCTGAGGTTTGGACATTTCTAAAATCTCTCTAAAATGCCAACATCCTTTCAGTATTATCCAGATAAACTTCGATTTGTAATCTTTATAGTCCTTTTCTCCATCTCAAACTGCTTATTATCCATGTAATTGTTGAGACCGTAACATTTGCTAAATAATAATCCTGACTATTTCACTAAATACAGCCACATTTTATCTCTTTTTATACGGATATTAAAATGAACATGGAGCAAATTAAATTATCCAAATCCTTAATAATTAATTCTGATCTTAAGAGTAGCACCAAAACACAAGTTTTCAGGTTGTCCCATGAATTTGTATTCTAAGTTAGTTTCTGATTTAGCTTGAATTTTTAGTCCTCACAGATGCAGAGGAACCTAACTGTGTGAGTCTTCTTCACCTCCTCCAGTTGGGCATTAACGTAGAAACCTGAAACTCACATGCTAGCAAACACACTCTCGCCAACACACACTCTGGTCCGTCCTCTGTTCGAGTGACATTTAGGCAGATATATAAACCACCGCCAGATGCTGAGAGCCAGAAGATTCCTGCAGTGCAATACTGAAGTACTGTAACAGTCACCTGCCTGCTTACCTGAGCGCTCACCCTGTCTGCCAACCTGTTGTACTGATCAGAGACCTGTCTGACCTCACTGCATCATGATCACCAGGTAGGTCCATCATCTCATCTGTACGTGTTAACACTATAAAGCAGAGGTATTGTTGAAGCTGCCATTTTTAACACTGCCATAAAGATGCCCATTAAAACAAAACAGACAGTAGTGGGAAACAGAGGCATCACTGAGTCGACTGGTAAAATGTGTCTGCCAGTGACATATGTCAATGCTTAAGGGAAGTTTATAGTGTGTGTGTTTAGTTGGTTTCATTCAGGTTTGTGGCTTAGAGGTCAAGGAGAAGCTGGTTTATGTGGCAACATATATTCTAAAAAAAATTAGCTGAAAAAGCTTTATATTAGGGAAATCTATTGTGTTGTTAATTTAAAATCTTTGTTTAATCCGAAAGTCAATATTATTTTCACTAAAGTAGGCCTATTTTATTCCAAGAACTGAAATGTAGATAACGAGTAAAGCTTGAGAGTGACTTTATTTGACTTTATCTTGTCATTATTCGCGTTTCCTGTGTCAGACCTTTGAGAGTTTGACGATGACTCTTATGGACATAGGTTCTGATAAAGCAAAAAGCCAAACAGAAGATGTGGAAATATGAAAGGCTTACAAAGCAACACAAACTGATCTGCTGCTCAGTGTGTAATCTTACCTCTATGATGGCACCAAGACAGTGGAAATATCCTCAGACTGAAGGTTGTGTTTGTCTTACAGGAACATTGTTCTTTTGTTCTCTCTGTTGGTCCTGCTGGTAAAGGGAGATCTTGACTCTAATGGTGAGATTACATCTGTTCTAAATGAGAAATATCTTTGTATCCTGCATGTGCGCTAGATGAATCAATTTTATGTCTGCAGATGCTGCAATACAAGCCATGCCAACAGGTAAACCACCTGTCTGTTTCTCATCATTACTGCATTGTGTTGAACCTGTTTAATCAAGCTTTATCTCACTTTTGTTGGTAAGATAAAGATTCAACATCTGATGAAGCCCCGACAGGTGAGCACGTTTCTAAACGTTCAAGTTTAGATTTTGAAATTATTTAAATTAGATCATGAAAATCAGAACAATCTCTTCTTCTGGGATAAATCAGTGGTGGTCCGACATTAAATTTTAGTTCTGGTTCAATCAATTCTAAGTTCTCTCATAATTCTGTAAGACATATAAACAGTTGTTTATCATCTGCTTATTGGTGAATCCCACATGAGAGTAAACTACAGCCTTCCTGTTTCAACATTGTGTCTTCTAATATGAAGATGTAAGAGCTTCTTACAAAAAAAAGACGCTTATTTTATAAAACATTTAATTTATAAGCTAAATAAATCTGTATTAGAGACAATAAAAACAGAAGCATTTCTCACTATTATTGAAACGGATCGACTTACACAGTGAATGAGGATTAAGCTTGTTTATTTATTTAGATATTCAATGCTAACTTGGACAAAACTTTTTTATGAACATACACAACCATGAGGAAAGCTGTCTGGACTTTACAAGAGGACACCCAAAAGCTTGAATGTAAACAACTTAGTAAGACTGCAGTAAAGTTTGATGCTTGAAGATATTTGCACTTAGCTGTTGTTTTTTGTTGTTACAGAGAGCATGACTGTTGTGTCTCCAGATCAGCCGGGTAAGACTGCAGCTCTGAGACGCCTCTACTTACATAAAATCCATCTTCAGAAAGGGTCAATAAATAAATAAAATATTCTATAATATGCACTAGTGAATAATATTTAATGAGGATTTAAGTTCACAGTCATCATAAAGTGGCAACTCAAAAGGTTTAAAGATATCTGGCAAAAACAAGTTTAGGGGTTATTTACTAAACTGCAGAGAGGAATTTTCATAAAGTATAGCCCAGTCTACTCTTTCAACATATAATTAATCTTAACAGATAAACTTCAACCAATTACATCCAAAACATCACACTTGATGAGCCAGTAAGTGAACCAGAGCTGACATTTTTGCACCTTTTTGCAGATAAAATCTGCCTGTTGTCATGAAAATAATTTTTGTTAAATTATTTTGGCCAGTTTCAGTCTAGGATGATAAATCCTTTTTTTTATTATTATTCCTGGATTTTTTGTAAAGATACTTTTAAATGAGTCGACTGTGCTCTAGACAGGAGGACCTAGTAAGAAACATAAGGTATGATAAAACATATGATACCAAAAAACCTTAATGATGCTCAAAAAAAATTGGCTTTCAGATTTATTACAAGAGATCTGCATTTAAAAATAAGGTACAATGGATATGGGTTCCTTTTTATTTCTGAATCATGGATGTACAACAGCATACAGAATGTCCCACTTTCCAATGTGAGCTTCTGAGATGTAAAGTTTTGTTGACAAAAAAGTTTTAAAAAGATATACTGTTTGAATTACTAGAAAATATCAGTTATATTATCATATTATCATATATATTAATATCATTAACTGAGCCAACATAGAAAAGGAATTTAAAGGTAAACAAGTAGATATCTTTGATGGTACTTTAGAGCATCATTTTATGAAATATTGCCTAAATGTTAGATATATATGATTGCAGAAATTTGTCAAAACTGGTAAGAAAGAGGGCGGATCAGGCTTTTTGCTGGAGACCAGCTGAAGCTTGTTGGGATTTTTTGGAATTCAGACAGTTTCCCTGACTTCTATTCATACTGGAAGTTTTAGATTTGTAGTGGCAACCATCTCATGTTGTTTTGTGACACAGTGATGACGTTTCCACAGGAGGTGGTGGAGCCTAAAATTAGTTTAAAAAAAACTAAATATACATGACATGTGTACAAAACAAGAACTGATTTTATTCCTGAATAATAAAAGCCCTGAATACAACTCACAACTATCATACTCAAAACAAACAGCAAAGTGTCACCTATGTTTCCCTCTCAATTACAAAAGCATCCCCTTTAACATCGCTGTGATCAATAATTTTATGTACCTTCTAATTTTATTTTGTCCACATGAGAACTTTCTCTTGTCAAAGCAAAAACCCAGTCGACACCATTTACCGCTCAAGACAGAGCAGCTAACCGGGTGGGTGGATTTTTCACTCAGTTTAAACTGGGAAATCAGCCAGGGCATCAACCAGACGACCCATTTTGATCCGACATTTTGCTCAGCAAGAACGCCTGTCTAAACCACATTGGTGGAAACAAACAAATCCAACTGAGTTTGTAGATAAACTTTTCAACTTAAGTAGTCTTGATGTGTGGCCTTTATTTCAGTTCAGTAGGGTACTTACTCTACTTTTGTGATTCTGTTCAGATGTTCTCAGCAAAAAAGTTGCATCTCAGTCCAAAATCTTGGATTGTCCTTATTTGGTAAAGAAAATAAATACATGTTTTTGTGCACTTTTAAGTGTTCGTGAATACAGAAAATATATGTTTATTCCCTCCTGATGCTCAACATATATCGTTTTATTCCTTTTGGTCATATTTTTGAGTTTGTTTATTTTTGTTTTTACTTTCTATTTTGTTTTTTCAATCTATTACGTCACAAATAAGGCCGTGGACTTCAGGATAACCAACCCTGTTAATTGGATACAGTTCCCATTGTTGATATTTATAGTAAACTTACCAAAAAAAATGTTTCCGGGATTAGGGTATCGCAGCTTTTAAGCTACAAATATGGTGGAACAGAGTAGAGTTGAGCTTCCTGTGACCTAAAGGGGGCGGGGCATGGCAGACCTCATTTACATTTTTAGAGAATGCACCAAAATGAGTCGCTCTGAAGACGCACCTCATAAGAGGGTTATAAGGTGTGTGTGGAGCGAGAATAACCATGAATTCAGACCAGATGATTTAAATGTAAAAGGAAAGGATTTAAAAGCATGATATATCTCCTCAGATACCTCTAGTGGATAGTGTTGCTCTTTGCAGACTACAGTCTGGAACAATTGTGTGCATACTTAGCACTTTATTAAGAACTGTTTTTTTTTATTTCTGTTATCAAATTTGCTCTAAAGAATCCACGCTTTCTACACTCCAAAAGATTAATTCTTCCTTTGTTTTGGTAAAGTCTCCCTAATGTGCCAATGTATTTCCCTCTTTTAAGCAGCAACTCCTCAACTTATTGTCATATATCTCTGGGTTATCACCCAGCTGACTAACAAGGAGCAGACCCAGTAATAGATAGAAAAGTACTCACCAAAAAGTGCCTATGTTTAAACCTTATTTAAATAATTTAAACAATGCCCCCATGTGGCCATTGGAAGTCAAAACAGGTAGTCACACCTTTTTAGGAGCTTTTTAAAAGCACTTAAGGTTCACTATATTGATAATAAAAAGCTAATCATGATTAAAAACTTAATAATCTTTTAAAGTTATGGTTTAAAGAAGACAAAACATTAAATGTTTAAATATAAAATACCCAGACTCATTTCTGGGGTGTAGTTTTTTTGTTGTTGTTGTTGTTGTTTTTGCTTTTTTTCAACATACATGTACTACACATTTACATTGTGGATGTATTTTTGTGCAGCACTAAGGCTTAAATCTCATTTTCAAAACAAGCACAAATTATCTTTGAGCTGATCAAATCTAATACATACATTTAGTAACAAGCAGCCATCTTCAACCATCTTCATATTCTATACATTTCCTTTCTCTACAAATGTACAGTTTTCTTAACTTTCACAAAGTTTGATAAATAAAAGACTTAAAAACCTCCATGCATCCTTTACAAGCTGGAAGAAAAACAAAAGCAACAGGAAATGTTGTTATAAAGTTCTAACAGTAGAGGTCACATTAGGATTGGTTATTATAAGTGCATATTTGAGCTTAGTTGTATTTCTAGGAGTTAATACCCAACTGGATCAGGTATTACTATGACCATAAATTACCAATGACGACTCATTTTGAAGTTTTACTGTGGTTTTCCCGCTGAGTGGGACATAAACAGAACATGATAATAAAAGCATGGGATTTGCCCGTCCCTATTCTGCCTCATTACATGTAAAATGTATGTTATATATATCAATATATAAAGTTTTTCTAAACTGATTAATTTCAGATGAACCCCAGCACTACAGAGGACCACCATCAGGTAGGAACACAAATGCAATGATGATTTAGTGACAAAAGCACTTCAAATGTCTCTTTTGTTTTTCCTGGTAAAGTAAATCCCTGATCAAATTTTTGTAATTGTTGGAACTCGCATTTTCATTTTCAGGGTCACCTGTTTATCATTTCATGTGTTTATATATTTCAGACACCAGCAGCTCCAGTGCAGAGATGCCAGACAGTGAGAACAACTGTACGTTTCTAAAAACAGATGGATTCACACTGATCCGTCTTTCCCACACACACATGCTCAGTCTTATCCATTCATTCATTCTGTTTCTGTTTTTGCAGCTGCAGCACCTAATCGGGTGGCAGCACCTGGTATGATCCATCTTGTTTTTTTCTTATTTGGTTTTAACTTTAATAAGAATTTTTAATTAAATGTGTGCTTACTTGAATAATTTTTTTACTAACTGGTTGATTGCAGAGCGTGCTGTAGCTGCTAACAGTGTGGAGGAAGAAGATGGTGAGATAAAGATATACTATTACACACTTATTTACACTTTTTTTTGTTACACAAAGTATTTAATGCTCAATAAAAAGACAAGCTTATTACAATCACCCTTTTGCTATTATATATGTTGGAATTTTGACCAATAAAAGGGCGTGTCGCATATTTTCTTTTGTTCTTCAGATGTTTGAACATATTCACCTTTCTGTTCAACTATTTTTCTTGCAGAAGATGAAAGCAGCGACTCTAATGAGGCCGGAAAGAAAAAGTTCAACTTCCGCTCAGCTAAACGTCAGAGCCCCGCCCATATCCAACAAAGCCCCGCCCACATCATTCAAATCCCCATCCTCCCACCACAGCCAATCATCCCTCAGCCAAAAACTCTGGTGAGGAGCCGAGCTTCCAAGAGAAGATCTAGGACCAACCGTCGCCAGATCTAAAATTCAATAAAACCTAAGATAACCGGACTCACAAACATGTAATCAATTACACACGGAGACAAGTCTCTTTCTCATGCACACACTTACACAATCACATGTAGTCACAATAACACATGCTGCAGGTTCAGGCTCAAATATTCTTCAATTTTGCAAACTTACCAAGCCATCTGATTGGTCGTGGGATTGGTTGACCAGAGCAAATACAGGCGTCCGCAATACCGTCGTCTTTTTCAAGCCAACTAGTTAAAATGTGTTACACTCCAGCTGAAACCAAACTAAACTGGTCAACTCAAAGATGAGGTCGTGTTATTTTAATCACAGCTGTGAAGCAAATTTACATCTTGTAAGTTTGTGTTGGATTTCTAAGGAAAACTGTAACATGGAGCTTTATCTGACGGTTTAGATTAGAAACACAAAATGTTACGTGACACTTTAAATTCTAAAATTAATTTTATTGGGATGTGTAAGGATGTTTTGCTTCTTGAACTCCAACAGACCTCAGAGTATTAAATCTGCTCAGTTTATCTGTATTATTCTTCTGTTTTTGTTTTGTTCTTTATTCTTATATAAGATCGTGAAACATTTCAACCACCCTATTCTGTTTGTTTCTTGTATCCTATTTTAATAAAACTAAACTGAACATAACCTTTATCTGACCTCAGCTTTTCCTGTCAGGATCAGGTGATCAGACATCAAATGAAAATAAACAAAGATTTGGAAGGTTCTTTATAACCATTATTGTGTGTTTATAATATCCTGCTATAGAAAAACAAATTAGGCCATGATGGGACACCGTCTGATGATAACAATAGTCAAAATCTAAAGAAATCTTTGAACATTTTTAAAACCCTCTACTGATGTGAGATTTCTTTCCACTTTTGTCAAACAAGCTCTTCTTAATGTCTTCATCATGTTTTAGAGACACACTTGTCATTAAATACATAAAGCAGACGAATCTCACTTTTTCCTTTTTGGAAAATACATTTTAATAACCTGTGACCATAGCACATACATCTAGCATCGGGGTCTTTTGAGTTTATGGGCGTATAACATTTTGATTCTGTTGCATTGTGACAACTTGCGTTAAATCTCGATTAAATCTTTGAAAAAAAAACACATTTTTCTATTGGTTCTTAGTACTTGCTTAAAAAACAAATGAAAAGAAGGGCAGCAAAGGGAATTCTTACTAAAACTTCAGGAAATTTAACAATACTCACATATGATTTGCTCCTAATCATATATATTTCCTATTAAATTAGGAATATTTCTAACCTGAGAAATTTGATCCTTGTTTCCCTGCCGGGAATCTACAGTTTTCAGTGTGGATGTATATTAAGAATACAGAGATTGTTCAGTTTAAGTTGAGGAAGTGATTATACTTGTTTAATATATTTTCTCAAACTTATGTTTTGCTGAATAAAATAAACACTCGAGAACATTTCGGCCAAAACCTCTAAGATGTTTAAATCGCCTCGGTGACTTGAACCCTAAGGTTTGGCATTCTGCCATTGTCATCGTGACCTTTATGACTAGATTTGGATAAGAGGGAGGAGGGTCAGAAAGCTCCTCAAAAGCTGATTGGACACACAATTTATTCTTTGAGACATTTTTGTTGAAAAAAAAAACATCGATCCGAGAGAGTGAATTTCAGCCAATGACAGAAAAAAGTAATCAACCTTTAGTTTCTATTCTAGAAATTCTAAGTGAGGCAAAATAAATCCTTTTTGCATTAGTTCTTTTAAAGCGGTAGACTAGTTTTCTCATCAACACCTGAAGATTTAGGAGATTTTTTTTAGGTTTAAGGACCGCTTGAGCTCTTTGAGCCATTTGCTAAATGTGCATCAGTCCCTTTGAGTGCATGTTTATTTCCCAAAACTTTGCAAACTAATTCCACCCACTGAAATTGTTTCCATTTATTAAATGTCACCTTGTGTTAGTTTGACCCAGCCTTCTGTGGGAAAAAGTAAAGTCTAAAGAAGTGCAAAAATTTACTGTTCTCCCGTCATCATGATAGGAACTCCAACATAAAGCATAAACTTCCATGTTAAAACTATTTAACCTTCCTATATTGTACACCAGATGTTATTTAATCTTAAAATTTTGCATGAATATGTATTCAAAAGTCAACAGTGTGTAGCACTAAGGTGGTTTTTAGTCAGCTAACAGGTAACCAGCATCAACCTATCTACCTCTGTTAGCCGGTTAGCTCCCTTTTGATTCAAGTTAGCTCAGTTAGCTCTTAGCTACAGGCAGCTCAGAGTTTGATAGATGTCAATCATCCACCTCTATGCTCACCCTCTCAGCAACGTGTCTTTGACCATTTTAGTATTTTCCGAGAACGATGGCACACGGGACGCTGCACAAATGGCAGCCATGGGAATTTGACTTTTGCTCATCAGAAACCTACTGGAAGGTTCTGTCCATATGGTTTGATCTTACACATATGTGATGTAACCCTTTCTTGTTGCTGTTTGTTTGTTTACTTTTATTTACGGAACCTTCAGTCTGATTAGGCTTATGCTAAAGAAATTAGGACAGTACAATACTACTATTGTTATGACATAAATAGAGCTTTAAAATACCCTAAAAGTTTGAAAGATGTTCAGGGTTTGAACTCTCAACTTGAGTGCCATGAATAATAGTTTGGCGGTGTAGCATGACTCATTATAAGTCATGATTTTGGGTCTTGTTCTCTGACTCTGGATGTGTCAAATGCCTGGATGATGGAGAACAAATTCTTGATATGATTGATTTGGTTTTAGGACTAGGGAAGGATAGGGGTATCTTTAGGATAAAGGTTGCTAAAAAGATATAGACAAAAATGTGTAGGCCCTATGTGTGGGTGTCTGTGTTGGGGAAGCGGCTGTTTATGTGTCAGTTGGAACATACTTGTTTAGTTGATGTTTGTTGCTGCAGAAACGAAACAGTAGCCAGCATGAAAACAAAGCAAAGCTTTAGAGAAACAGCAGCTCACTTTCTTTACATGCTTGCAGAGAGTTATCAGTGAAGGTAGCAACAGACTGTGAAGGAGTCTGGCAAAGTGTTTGAAGCAAGCTCCCTTTTGTCTTCTCAGCGGATTATTCATCTTTCTGATTGCAACCTGTCCTGTATTTAACACAATAACGGAGTTGTTTTGCTCACATTAAAGACTCAACATCTATTAAGTCAATGTAAAGAAGCACTTTGGGGAATCAGTCATTCACTCTCACTGAAAAAGGTTAATCTTTTGAGTACAAATTAAAGAAAATAATTATATTCTGTAAAAACAGCTTAAATTTAAAGTCACCAGTTCATCACAGGGCCAACACAAAGACAATCAACCACTCAGACTCGCTTCTAGGGACGATTCAGAGAGACCAATTAGCCTAACATACATGTCTTTGGTCAGAGTAGGAAAGAACATGGAAAGCATGCAAACTCCACACAGAAAGGACATTTTTGGTGTTTCTTTGTAATGGTGTAAAAAACAAGACCGACCCCTGCCTCTATTGGGCCTTAAGCAGATTTTCAATTTATATACTTTTACTACAGTTTGTGTTTTAATTTCTTTGTTGTTTTGTTTTGGTTGTTTTATCCTTATAATTAAGGAACCTGTAACTTTTCTCTGAAAATTTATTGTCAACCATCAGACTCTGGAGTTTAAACATCATCCACCATGTTGGTACTCATATTTTCTATGCATATAAAAGCAGAATAAACATTTTTACCTATACTATTTATAGGAATGACATGAATCTTTCAGACATTTTGCATTGCTGATTTGATAAATATTTGATTGAGCAACTTTGATTTTGATAATTTGTTTTTAAAGAATCATTTCAGAACTCTTTTTCCTCCCTACAGATGTTAAAGGGTTAATGTCATATCAGCGTTGCTTTCAGAAATGTCTGATAAAAGTAAAATCCCTTTGCTTTTTACTTAAATCAAAGTGTTCTTTAAGTCGGTTTAAACAAGACTGCTGGGTGAAATTAAGTTATCAAAAGGAAAGATATAGTCATAGAATAGAGAAGTAAAAATCCTGTCAGGCAGCTTATAGGTGACAAACCAGCGGAAAATGAGCACATTACTCCCGTCAGGTGAGCCTGGTAGTGAAAACACCTGTTCTTAATGTAAACACAGATCCAAAAAACATGCCAGGACTTTTATTTTATGGTACCTGGGTTTGTTGAAGTATAATTCACCTTTAATGATACACTTAATTTACTGAAAATATGGGGTTTTTTTAAATTATTTACATGTTGCTTCAAACTTTTTTTTCTGAGTTGTAATTGAAACGTTAACTTACTTGGTGGCTCTCAGGTTGCTGCTGTTGTACAAATGATTTATTGGCTTGAGCTGAGTCCCAAACCTTATTAGAGGCTGTTAGCATGCTAATGCACACATACGTTAACACACAGACCCACGCGCATTACCACACATTAACACACTCACACACATTAACACACTTTGACAGATTTATTCCAGTCTTTCTTCTTTGTGGGTTTTGTCCTTAGTTGACCAGAATGGCTCAGAGAACAGTTTGTTTTGGGTTCTTCAGGTTTTTACTTGAAAACACACAGAAAAGGGATTCAAAGTCTGTCTGTGACACCTGTCAGTACTTATTTTTTAGTCCATAAACTATATTATAATGGGACAGCTGTTAGATTAAAAATAAAAAAAAACAGGAAGGGCATCAGCTGGCATCTCTGTGTTAGTTGGGTGAAGAAACAAAAAAAAAAGGATAAGAAAAAGGAAAAGTTGTTTTCCTGGCAGGCTCAAAGTATTTACCAGCAGTTTGCAGATATGAGCCAATACTGTGATCAAAACACAAACACGTTATTTACATTTTTATTCTGAATATTCAAAAAGACGCTTTAGAGATCATCACACTTATATGTTATCTTAGAAAAACTAAATTGCTAAATAGAATATTTGTTATTGGCGTTTCAGGTTAGAGTCCATTTTGGTTTCAGTAAAACATCATAGCTGATATTTTTCCAGTTAAACAAAGAATAGAGCTGCCAGGAATTAACAATGCTAAACTAATGATAGGTGAGCAAACATTTTGAATAAGGTTTAGCCTGGAAAAACAACTCAGTCTGAACACATTTGCCCAGAGTCAACATGTGGGGTTGTGAAAATATAACTTATGTAAGTGTATTGTTTGTTAATGCTATAGATTAAAAATTAACCAAACTCAGAAAGGTAAAAAGAGAGTTGAAAATTAATAAATCATTCTTACAAAATGTGATAAAAAGGCTTTGCAACCACATTTAGAATGACATGGTCACTAATTTAACATTTAGACATTTAAAATTTAAAATAATAGGTTCAGAGCTGTGAGGTAAAAGAGTACCTAATTTAAAGGGCATATACATATATATATATACATATATATATAT
>JBAMIG010000018.1:16723049-16737881 GCA_037177335.1 Kiunga ballochi
CTGAAGGTAACACACCCTCTGTTCATTTACATGTGAACTTTGCATGAAACGAAATATAAAATCTGTCTGTTTTATGTCTTCTCTGTCTCCCTTTTCATCAAACCCTTTCGCTACTTCACCGTAGATGAAGATAAATCCGATGAGACAACTGAAGCACCAGGTTAGTAAAACTACAAAGTCTTCAATTAGTGAGTTAATTAAGCATTAAGCAGAGATGCGTTCTTTAAAAATGCTGAGTCATGTTGTCCATTTGGATATTTAATCTGTAATAATGTTTTTTTGTGTATTTTTTTCTAGAAAACACTTCGGGTGTAGCAGCAGGAAGAAGTCTCAGTAAAGATGTCATTGAAGGTGAGTTTCCATCATGTCAGTGTTTAATAGTTTCACGGTTTACTCATCAGGTTCAATCTCCACAATAAGATACATACCATGACCACAAGAGACAAAATGCAACCACACTGAGGAAATTAAACAAATATACATAAATAAAGACGCCACAGTTGCCACAAAGACACACAAATGCCAGAGAATGAGCCATCTGAATATTAGTACATTTTCTATATGGCTGTGTGGAGGCCATGTTTCCATGTTTCCATCTGATTGGATCTGTTTGGGAAACCTGGTGGAGACAAAGGCGGGTGTTTTTAGCTATGATGCAGGTCAATGCCACATTAAAACAGCAACACCTGTCATAAAGCTTAGATTCTGCTGAACAAACCAAAGATCACTTATCTGTTTCTGTGTGTCCAATTTGTCTACGTGTACTTTTGTGTATTTACTCACCTGTTTTTTTGTTCTGCCCTTTTTTTGAATAAAAAAGTTTCATTCAGAAAAGGTTTGTTAATCATTTTCTAACTGATAAAATCCAACAATAGTTCAAAAGGAGCTTGATTCGTTCAGAGATTTAATAAAATATTGCTCTATGTCTGTTTTTTTCTTGATTGATTGTTTTAATCGCTGTAAAGTTTTTAAATGACTTTCTGTCCTAATCTAATGTCTGTAGATGACAGTGCGGAGACCATAGCAGAAGACGACACAGGTACAAACTTGTGGATAAAATATGATATTTGTGTGATTATACTTTGTTAACAATCAATTTAACCTTCTTTCTTTCTTTTTTAATTTCTGCTTCTGCTGTACACAAGCTGATATACTGTAAAAGATGGCAACAATCTCACCATGTCACATCACATCCTTCATATTTTTCTTTACAGATGTTCCCATATGGTCTGATAGCATTTATTTGTTCTCCTAACAGCCTCTGGTTTCTTTCTTCCTTCTTCTCTTACACACCTTTACTCTTATATTAGTAATCTCAGAACTTGTTTCATCAGACGGTAAAACAAGCTGGCGTCAGACTGGAAAAATATGAGAGCTATGGAAGTAATAAGGAAGTGACATTACAAAGTAATGGAAATATGTTTTCTGTTTCTCTGAATCAGAAGAGATGACTGAGATGAAGGTTTTATTTACCTTTCAAGTGCAATTTGTAAATTGGTTGCTCACCTCATTAACTTTCTGATACTTTTTTAAAGTCTTTTTCTTCCTTAGACTCTTAGAATACTGATCAAATGTTTTACTTACAACTATAAAAACCCTAGCCTACCTTTATCACATTTTTTAAATTATAATAAAAAAAAGGTAATATTGTTTTTGGTTGTAAGAAACTGCATGGCTAACCGTGTGTTTCCTCATTTTTTTCTAATCCCACAGAGTCAGATGAGGCTGATGAGAAAGGTGAGTGTGTGTGCTTTTATATACAAAAATGCTCTTAATAACCTGTCACTCACATTTAAGTTAAATGTTATGACAGCTAATTAACTATAACCAGCATTGTTGTGAATCCTGATCCAGTCCCATCTCGGTTCTCTGATAGCTGCTGTCCATATCCGCACATGCTAACTTTTTCATTCTCAATTTAATAATTAAATTTCTTTTAATTTCATATAAATTAACATTACAATACTTTTTCAGTCATCTTATGATTACATTTTCATTTTCACGTAATCGCAATGAAAAAATGGGCAGATTTATCAGAACTGATGACACGGGGTGTTACGTAACATTTATTATTACATGACTTTACGGTAACTTGCAGAAATATTTTCTTTTGTTCAAGTATTTTGGGTTTGGTTAAAAATAAACAGGACTAATCCTGACCAGTAATGTAACCACAGGGTTGAAAATGCTCTGCTTGTGAGTCACACTTATAAAGTCCTGTTTGATCCCTGCTTTAGTTTTTCCATGTTTGCTAAATTTTTCTTGTAATATCTTTGTAAAAGCTAAAAAACGTCTTTTTTTTCCATATATATGAAGTAGACACACACACAGAGGCTTTTTCATGAATTAGTGAGATTTAAGTGGCGAATGCACAACATCTTCAATTGATGGATCATTAAGGAAAAGACATAAATATGATGAAGAGTTTGTTTGCATTCAGATTAAACCAATTTCTTGACAGGAAGAAATTTGACTTTCAAGAAATCTGAGCTTTTCTTTCAAGGAATATATGGAAAAGGGGAGATCTAAATGCTTAATTCTTTATATTTAGTCTTTTTATTTGCACAAACACCATCTTATTGGTTGTCTTTCTTAACATAGGAATTGTATCTTCTGTCTGTGTATGTGGGAGAGGGTGTCTTTGTTTCACAGAAAAAAGATCATATTTATCTGGAATATTTACAGTATCAAATATTAAATATATTAATATTGAATTCAGCTACTTCTGTTCCTGCAACACTGATTATAATAAACTAATTTAAAAGGAAATGTTCTGTTTTTTTTTTTTTATTCCAGCTCTCTCAGATGCAGCAAAGACATCAGTAACTACAGGTCAGTCTGTCGAGACTTTCTTACCATAAATATGTTATATAAAATGAGGAACAGATGAGTGTAAAAGAGCTGATACAATCAGAGCCGAGGAGTGCCTTTAGGGTCTTTCTTCCTTGAACTCTAATACTTGTTAGTCCTGTTTTTTTCAGGATGTTGGCGAAATAAATATAAAACATTAGAGCACGGAGTTATTATTATATCATTTTGTTGTTGTTGATGTACATTCTGCTTTGTGTTTGAAGATGACAACAATGAGGAGTCTGATGCCATCGACGACGGAGACAGTGGTAAATATTTAGATATTTATTCTCTTCAGACAATGGCATTGCTTCAGAGAATCAATTAAAAATTATGCTGATTTACAGAAAAACCATGTTCAGCAAATTATATCATAAACTCTTCTCTATGCAAAGCAAAATGACTATACATACATCCACCGTTCATTCAAAGCCTTTAAGTTTGTTTTTGTGTAAAAAGTTTAAGTGCAAAACAACAATAAAGCATCAAGAGCATAATTTCAGAACAATAGAGATCTGATCCCCTCAGTTCTTCAGGTCTTGTAGCACCTATAAGTAGCATGATTGTGCCACCATTAATATGTGCACATTATTTAATAAAATGAAAGTTTCATTATTACACCATCTGGCATGTGTACAGACTGCTTGGTGTGATGAAGGCTGCATCTGCAAACACAATAACTCACCTAAACTCTTCAGAAATGTCGGAAATGAGCAGGAATGCAGCATTTGACACTACCACCTAAGTGACGATAAATCAAAGCGAGTTGTGAGACTGAAAATAAGCTTTTCTGCTCACTACATAATCCCATTTATGTTATTTCGTCCTTTTGAGACATTGTGCATTTTTTAATAAGAGAGGTGAGGGGGATTAACGGGGAAATATTCTGGAAAAAAAGACAAAGTATGTAAAAGTTTTCATTTGTGTTGTGTAAAACTAAAGACCGCCTTATTTTAAAGTTTGCCAGCAACAAATGAGCACATATTGAAATCTGTGTTTTATCTTTAACCCCACAGAAGTTGCGACAATAACACTTGATGCCAGTGATGATGACGAAGATGATGACGTAGAGGATGACACAGACGGCGACAAAATTGATGACGACAGTTTAGATACAGAGAGCTTGGAGGACGAAGACGATGCAGAAGATTCACAAGAATCAGATCTATTGAAGAGTGAGGAACAAACCACCAAAAAAACAGAATCACAAGAAGAAGAAGAGGCTGAGAAAGCTGAGGAGGAGGAAGAGGAGGAAGAAGCATCAAAAGAGGAGGATGCCACTGAGGACAGCGATGATAGCGTGCTAAAGGACCAGGACAACAGCGAGGATGACACTCAGGCGGATTCTGATAGTGATGAACAGGGAGACTCCAAGGTCACTGAGGAAACTATGGAGGACAAAGAGGAGGATGAGGAGGAAGAGGATGAGGGTGAGCTCATCCAGGATGACTCCATGGCACCAGAAACTGTGGAAGAGAGTTCAAAACTGTTTGACTCCATTGAAGGTAAATGAAATATAATGTTTTTGTAGTAAAAGAAAAAACAAACATAAAGATGAGGAGCTCACCTTCAGATGTACTAATCTGCACATGCAGCACAAACATTGCATCAAGTTTTGCACGTAAAAAAACGTGAAAAATACTACATTTCTCGAAGGAATGAAAACTTTTACTTATGAATTGTTTTCTTTTGCAGCAACTGCAGCTAATAACTCCACCTCTGTTGCCCCAGATGGTAAACCTCCCTTTCTACACACTGTCTAAACAGCTTCGTTCTGATTTATTAGACTGATTTTAAGCCCATTTGTTGCCTTTTAGAGTAACAATTCACCCTTTTTCTTCTTCTAGCCGAGAGTTAGACGCTCAGCCTCTGAACTGTGGAAGCTCACAAACGCCAGGTATCAAATAATTTTTAGACATAAAATCTTTCATAACACATCCAGGCAGTCAGTGTAAATGTATTTAGTAACAGACCGGAAGTTTTTCAAACATTAAAAGCTTTACAAAACACAGAAATCACTCCCGCTGTTAAAGAGGAGAAAGCAATAAATTACATAACATGTTTTCTACTATCAGTTCATTTATCAATATTTAGCAGGGAGATTAATAATGCGCTACATTATTGTCTCAACCAGTGTTTCCATGTTGTTTCCTGGCAGGAGCAAGCCCACGGCCTCCACAGTGAATTACAGTTGCCATGACAACAACAAGCTAATCTCCATCTAAAACTTTGGCCTCCAGCTTCCAGTTTTTTTTGTTATTGTTTTGTTTTGCCTCAAGCTGCTTTAGTTTTCATCTGTCTTCCTCCAGTGTCCTGGCTGTGTCTCTCCGATGTGTCCTTTAACTTTAACTAGCTTTCTGCCTGCCTGTCTGCAGAAACATTAAACCAGCTGCTGATCTCAGATCTGCTCCGTGTGTCTGATTCCACACACTAACGTGTACATACAGTCCATCGTTTACTTTACAAACATTAATGATTATTTTTAAAATGAGCGGAGCGATGAACAGAGTTGATGACTGTACACATGAGGTGGCTAATAAAGTTTGAACTGTAAGAAACTCACTGAGTCTTTGTTTCAATATTCAGCACCTTGCTGCAACTGAATCAAGACCTTCTCACTGATTCTGATACAGGTACACACGTTCATTTTAGATATTTACCTGCAACACTTAACTTACTTCAGCTATTTGTTAAACATTAAATAAGTTAAAAATTAAGCATCCATTATTTATCTTAAAAAGGGCAAGGACATGATCTTTGGGATTTGCACGTTATATGTTGTGAATTCTGTCTGCTAAACAAAGACCATCAGTTGTGGCCTTATTGAGATGGTCAAAAAATTAATAAAGTTATAAGGATGTTTTAAAATATTATTTAAGTTGCATATAAAATCATTTAAAATAAATGTGTAAAGCAAGTCTTAACTAATTTAATTAAGAATCACCATTTGGCCACTTCACATTGCATATCTGTATTATTTGTATGTATTTAGGTAATTACTCATTTACAATAGTAATAAAGTATAAAACTCATGTAAACTCATGAAACATTTATTTTTCCTAGTCTTTGGGTTGTTTCCTGCCAAAAATGTGCTCTCACACAACAAAGCCAATGAATTTATGGGCAAACACAATGAAAAAATGATGAAGATTATTCTCCAGTGTCATCTCACAAAGCTGTCGCCACGATGTAAGCTTGTATACAGAATATATAAAGTTTGCTGAACTTTATCACCATCATTAGAGTCACAAGTGTTGCAAACATTATTCATACTCAGCAAAAATGCTAAATAATCTGAACCTTGGTAATGATTATTCAGCTGCCGACTCAGGCCTACACCCAGTGAGCTGAGAAGGCTCGTCTGACGGGATTCCTGTTGTTGCCTTTCCAGGCAGTCAGAGGCTGCTGATCCGCATTCTTCCGTGTTAATGATCCATTTGCTGCTGCTTCAGTCACATCCTGTTCGTAATCATGTCCTACAGTTTGTTTGCCACTTGCTTCATCTGTTTTCGACCTGAGTTTATATCCATTTCTCCCTAATAGTTTTTCTCCTCTTAATATCCGTATTTTGTATTTCATCTCATTTGACCAGTTTGCATAGATCTGAAGCTATACTTTAATGAATATCCATCTTTTACTATATTCTGTTTGGTTGTGAATCATCTATTTTATCAGCATTTACACCCTTTCATCACCTTTCATTATAAAAAACTCTAGTTTGTGGACATTTTAAGTTAACCCGGGAAGATCAACTGAAGTTGATTACAAGTGTGTTGGAGAGGGAGGAGTCAGGTTACCTGGTGCCACAGATTGATGATGTGGAAGAGTGATTTCTGAGATGGAGAGGATGAAGTTTCTCTAAGTCGATGAATGAAAATTGGCCTGCAGGTCCATAGAGGTCAAGTGACTCACAAGCACACATATACACCATTGAAGAAGGCGTAGAGGGGGTACTTCCTGCCAGATAAAGGCTGTTTGTTTCAGAAAGTTCCCTGATTGGTTAATGGGGTCGTGATCAAGGTCAGTAACGGGACAACTCGGTGGAGCCTGACACAGATATAACTATCTGTGTGTCTGTGCATTTGTGTTAGATGTAAAATAAAACTTTGTCCCAGTGAGTTTTAAAAGCTGATAGGTGGATATCTGTGAGAAAAAATTCACCTTTATCTGAAGCTCACACAACTTAGCAGAGGTGGAAGGAGGTGAGCTCCGGATATCATTTTTTTCCATCAGCAAACCGCTAGTTTCATCCACTGAAGAGGATTTAGACCATGAATTTTCTTCCATTTTGTCCTTTTTGGATCTCAGGATGTATTGTAGCATAACACTTAACATTTTTTACATAAGTTTAAAATGTTTCTCCCAAAATTCTCAAAATAATGATGAATTATTTCTTTGCTTATCAGTTAAACTGTGAACAGTTACACTTTTTTATAAAATATTTTTCAGGAAAATGTATCTATGATTATCTGCTCCTGTAGTCACACTATGTTCTTGCTGCTCAGCTGTCCCACAGCTTTTGGTTTCAGTCAGACATCAGGATCAAAGGTCTAGATGAGATCCAGTCACTCAGAACCAAGCTGGACCAGACTGCTATACCTTAAAGTGCTCCTAATTCCTCTTCTGGACCTGATCCCAGAGTCCAGTCTGGCTCCAGCTTGGTTCTGGTTTCAGGACATCCCGCTGCAGATTGATGCAAACTCACGTTCTGCCCTGATTCCCACAGACAGGAGAAAACTCAGGGTCACTGGGTTTTGCAGCATACCAGAACATTTTCATTTTTTATCACTAATCCTCACAATATGATGCAGCTCTAACATCTTTCTGTTTGTTTTTGCTTTCGCCTGTTTGTTTCTTTGTCTGATTATTTGTTTGTGGACCTCCTGTTCCAGTATGACACACACTGATGCAGACCTCAAACAATGACGTGTATCCTTTTACTTGTTGTATTTTCTTATCAGAAAACGTTTTATATATATATATATATATATATATTTTTTTTTATATATATATGAATTATGTATGTGTGTTGTCCATTGATAGTGATACATGTGTCTGTAATTTCTACCATCAGTATGAGAACTACTGTAATGAATCCTCATCAGAAAATCATCTTTTATCAGCTGTGTATCCGGTTTTTTTGTCCACCAGGTGGGAGAGTTTCTGCTTTTTGTGTCTTTTTTGTGTCATTTCAGTTCAGTTTTACAGCAACAATAGAACTTTTATTAGGATAAAGGAAAACAAATAGTTAAAGCTATGTAACTATTATTTATTTATTATCAAATTGATGCTTTAGACATTTCGTGTAAGACTGCCCATAGGCGTGCCATGCACCTGTTGTGTTTTGTTTCTCTGATGGATCAAAATGAACGGAGAAAAGTCATTTCAAAGCAGAAAGCACAGACTGGAGGGGGAAGAAGGACTCTATGGATGTAGTTCCAAGGAATGTTGGCAGCGTTTACGCCACAGCTCTCTATCACTTTAATAAAGCTTTCTTTCTATACGTCCTCTAAGCCTGAGCACTCACAGTAACAAAGAGCTGTAGCTCTGAAAGTTCACTGAGGTGAAACTTAAGTAAAAAGCTGGAAACAAACTCTCCTTTTTCTTCATGAAACTGAATATGCTCCATATTCATTTGAGAACAAAATCCATCTGATTATCATCTGGTTCATCACCGTTACATAAACTTCATTTGATTGTTAGACATTGTGCTTCTAGGAAGTGAAAACTTGGAAGCACAACCTGACCTTATTCAAGAGTGCCGAATATAGTTGATATGATGACAGTGTGATATAATGAGTAATCCTGACTAACCACAACCAAGCTGAATCTTGGATGTCCCTAATAATACTGCAGAGACCTTTGCAAATGCTATTAAACTAGCTCATTATTATTAGAAACAGGCTAGCTATGTATATAGTCTATTAATATTACTTATTTACTCATAAAACAACATGTCAGACCTTCCCATGACTTCTGTGTTTCTCTTCATGTATTTGGTTGAGAAAGTTTTATCTTTCACCTGAACAATACAAGTCTGTTTTTAACCAAGAAAGTTAATTACAAAGAAACTTGATCAACTTAAGAGGAGGAGAGAGCAGAGAGGAAAGTCTGGGGGGAAGGAGATGTAACACCGTTTGCAATATGAACAAATCCATTGGTGTTTTATTTACATTCATTATTATATAAGTATATATTATACGTACAAAGTAATGTTCCCACCATTTGCACCTGTTAAAGCACGTGCATATGAGGTATGAAAGCTGCTTTTTGTGGACTGAGTGTTTCCTGTTAAGAGCATGTGATTAGCAGGTTAGCTGTGCCCTCCTCTGGCTGACAGTTAATACTGTTCAGCTTCAGTTTTTCCAGGAAGCCGATCACATTACTCCCTGTTTCTCATCTATAACCCGCTTTAAGACAGTTTGTTCTCTCAGTCTTACACCTCAGATGTTATATTTAGTCCAACTAGATTTTGTCATTCATAAAGTCCTCTTATGGTCTGAAATAGAGACAAATGCATCTAAATGTGGCTGGAGGTAAATTGTAATCTAATGTAAATGTTTTTTTTATCTTTATAATCTGCTTAATTATCTAAAAAATTAATTCAAGAAACATTTTGAATTGATTAAGAATAATCAATACCTGTAACGTGTACCTGAAAGTTCAGTAAAAAAAAAAGAAGAATTGTGTTTTACTTTAATAGAGACGTGTCTTTGTTTTTAGTTTAGTTGTTTAGTTGTTTTTTAGTTTTTGTTTTTTAAATGTAAAAAAAACTCAAATGAATGTTTATCTTAATTAAACTATCCAAAAAATTAATTGAACTAAAATTACATATAATTGTATCTGTCTTCTTCTTTGATGAAGATTTTATTTCCCACATGTCTTTCTTTTTTTTCAATGAACAAAAAAAAACAGCCACATGGGTTCTCTGAAATAAATCTGTAGCCTAAATATATGATAGACAATGGAGCTAATACACATTTCTGATCCATGCAGAATAGTAACTATTACTGATAAACAGGTTGGATCTGAGAGATGCTGCCTATGGTGTATTTCATTTAAAAAGCATGTGATGTAAGTGGGGTGAGGATGGGAAGATGACAAACAGGCACACAAACAGAGGGATGGAAGCAGTGATCTCCATGCAAAGACAGGTAAGTGGTGAAAATTAAGCTCTACTTGGCCTGCAGAGTCACAACAACCAGACAAAACGCCGTTGGAGGGTCGGGACATGTATGGTACTGCAGGTGACGTGGAAAAATAAAGCCAGCTGAGTACTGGGAGATCTGGTGAGATTGAAGACTGTGCCAACCCACAAACAGTGAGATAAACAAGGGTAACAGGAAGACAAACGAGTCTTTGGGGTGTTCAATCCAGTGGCTGGTTGGAGTCCAGAAGAGAAAAAGCTTAAATACTCAGTGCTAACAAGTTACTCTTCATACACGAGTCACCCAGACCAACGTCTTAGCTGTCCCTCAGACAAAAGTACCAGTTAATCACAGGCCAAAAAAAAGTAAAGTAGTTTAAATAAAGATCAATCAGAGCAAATGAGAAGATTTAAAAGAACCTCCTCCTAAATGTTAACCTTTATTTTATGGACTGTTATGCATGTGGGCAACTCGTGCCACCTTTCTCTGCACATGAGCCGAAACAAGCTCAGAGGTTTATATCGACTGACAGTATCAGAACAGTGGCTGTTTTATGGTTTACACCATGCATATAGTTACATGTATCTTCACATACTTGTGTTTGTACTTGTGTTAACTAGTTTGATTAAACTATTGATATAGAGGTTTGGTTTTAGTTAACTCGCTTTCTTTCAAGCCCCTTCTGACTCTCACAGTCAGGCATGTGCAAAACCGAGTTGAACTGGACAGAAATCAAACTGGCTTCTTGTGTAGCGATCGCTCACGTTAGATTGACCAGATCTGGTTCAGCTCAGTCACAGGAACTTATCAAAACACTAATTGGTAACTCTACTTTCCCAGAACGGGAAATCAAGCCATTTCCAGAGGTATTAGAGGCTGATTAGACCGTGGTACCATATAATTCCTTCATTCAAACTGCTGCAAACTGGTTTGTTAGCAAAAACATTTACAGGCTCCTGTTAGATGTTAGTTATGTAACCGAATAGTAATTTTTCTTTACTGTTATGAAGCTCTATGTGGAAAAAGAGGAAAAAACAAGTAAAAAAATATCCTGCAGCAATAAATCCTCCATCATACCGAGAGGTCACCTGTTAGAATGAACCCTGCCTCTACCCCAGTGCATCATGGGATACATTCTACACTGAATACTTTATGCAGAGGGAATACCAGCTATAAAGATTAAGGTAATAGAATAAAGTAAGATAAGAAACGTGGTCACTTGGGTAGCATATTTGGAAGGAAGCAGATGTAGTGTGACTGTATGTATGTTTGCAGAAGGTCTTGTAGTTTTGTAGTGGAAGCATTAGCAGCCCCTCCCCTCTTACTCTGAGTATAAATTGTAGTGTTTGAAGGAGGAGCTGCAGCTCTTCAACAGCATCTCTTTAGTTCAACAGAAAAACTCTCAGACAGCAGCATGCTGCCACCGTGAGTACTGCTAATTATTCATCAGTCTTTCTTGTGCTAATGATTAATAAGGACTAATAATGAGTAATAATGGTCTTTATATAGCTGAATATTGATCCTTATATTGCTGAGTACTAACTAAGACTTTGTATTACTGCAAATATTGTTAATGATAATAAAGATTAATACTTGTACATTATTCAGTATGATGCTGTTTATACTGCAAATATTACTGTTTTTTAAACTCTTATAAAATACTCCTCTACATGCACACACTTCTTATTTATTACAAGAAATTATTAGAATTTTTAATCACATGAACATAGATCTTATTACAAAAGTCATGCATTAATACTGTCATAAACCTCATCATTTATCTTTTGTTGTAGATCACAAGAGTGTGATTGACCTTGATTGGAAAATTGATTGGCTATTTTTATTGGCTGATTGTTTTTTGGGGGGTTTTTTTGGCAGGCCATCTGTCCAATTAGATCCCCCTTCAGGGTTTATTGTTACCATTACCCACAAGCCTTTTATGAGCATTCAAATATATATCTCCATCAATTCTCCATCAAAAATCAGTTTGTTTGAAAATTGGAGATAAAACTCACCATAGAATTAAGGTTATATTGACTAATTATTGATCATTTTGACAGGAAATATGATTACTGTTTGTGTGCTGATGATCAGTGAAGATCATTTATTTGATGGGATTGACTTTGATTGCTATTGTGTCTGAAAATATGACAAACTGAACCTTATTGACTCACAATGAGTATTGATTCCAATTGTTTACTGTATTAATCTCCTCACAAACAACAGAAACCTGCTGATTTTGTCTCTGGTCATCTTTCTGGCCACAACAGTTTCTGCAGCTCCTGTGGAGGGTAAAGTACTTTTTGTTTTAATATTCTTGGTGGATTTTAGTCTGTTTTTGTCTGTCTGTGGAGATAAGAGCTCATGTTGTGTCTTTCAGAGAAGGAGCAGGAGGAGGTGGAGGTAGAAACCACAGAGGAGGTGGAGGGAGAGCTGTCTGAGGAGGAGGAGGGTAGGCCTCTGTGTGTGAGAAACCTGGTTTCATTTTGAAAACATTCAAACCAAATAATATCTAAATGTATAGCTTTAGATGCAAGACGGTACATTTTAAATTGACCAATCATCAAATTTTTAAGTTATTTGTCTGGATTAGCTGTGAAAATAGTTTTTAGAATACTGTTTTAACATCTGGATAAGTTAAGAATCCCTGACTTTTTTAAGCCACTTTGTCCAACATCCACTAACCAAAGGCTAATTCTATATACGCTCATATTAATCCAACGTTATTGGTTTTTTTGGTTGTTTTTTTTTTTGTTTGTTTGTTTTTTACATTTTCACAGTTCTGTGTCAAAACTACAAAATTATAAACACAAAATCCTGAAAAAAGCTTAAATAATTTTGGAAAGCTTTTAAATTTTAGGTGAACTTCCAGATTAAATCCATTTTGACTGCATCCTCATGTTGTAATGAAGACCCCTCACCTGCAGGGATTAATCAGTTGATGATATTGACCTCACTACTTTTCTAATCAATCTGGTTCTTATGTTCAGTTGACTGATTTTTACTAAAATACTGCCCTTTTATAAATCCATTTACCACCTGAAATATGAAGTAGAGAATAATCTCTAATTTTTATTTACATTTTATTTGTTAGTTTACTATTTATTACAATGAAATAGGTCAAAATTATTATAGTGTAATTTTCTGTGTTCTAGTATCTGTCAGGGTGCAGGAGACCAGTATCATATGGTGAACAACAGGGTTCTGAGAAAGGTTTCTGCCATAAAGTGATGCAAACTGTCCAAGAAGAATATGTATCAAATATGCAACATCAGGCCATAAAGGGTTAAATGGAACGCAATAATAACATCTCATACTTCATTGCAACCTAAAAGGGTCATGCGTATTTCACAGGATTGTGACTGACAGGCCTCAGACGGTGCATTAAACTCATAAACACTTGTTTTTATTAATCAATCATAGCCTGATTTAAAAAAAAAAATTAAGGAATCATATTTGGTTCTTTTTTTCTTCTTTTAAAAGATGGTTATTTACATTTAAATATACACAAAACAACATGCAAACAAACACTTGGGTCAGAGTATCCATGTCCAGTTTCTAATCTGGCCTCATGGACGTCGGATTGAGCTGCAGTAGTTACATAAAAACTCCTGACATTTTTTTTTATCTGATGTGTCATTTTTAATAACATACTGTAAATTGTTTGAGCCAAAGTAGCTCAGGTGGTAGAGCAGGTCATACAATGACTGAAATAGTAGAATTATCCATTATCTGCTGGAATGGTCACGACACGTCACCCTATTCACCTCCAGTCAGTATTGCTGCAGTATCAATCAGTATGATAGTTTTCATCAGTTTGCCTCAAGGTAGTTGTGTTTACTCCGCTAAGCCTACATTTTCATAGGCTCATGGATGATGAATAAATCCAGTGTAAGCACTTTGAGTGTTGTCAGCAATAAAGTTCATTTTAAGTAAGGGATAATGCCTGCATGGTATCCATAATCCAAAAACAATGGACGACACGGAAGCATGAACCATCCGAAACATCATCCCAAAATATAGTACACCTATCAGCCTATCAGAATTGAGTATTCACCCAGACCATGGTATAAATATAATTATTATTATATGTTTGCTGGGAAGGCCACTAATAAATACATAAACTTATTAATAAAACATTGATAACCTGTCTAAAGAAAGAAACTGCTTTTCTGAGCATAATTATTTTTATTATCAGCAGCTTTATTTGAATCTGTTGCCTTCATTCCTATTCAGCCAATTAAATTATTAAATTTAACCTGTAGCAAAGCGTCAATAAATCACAGTCTCCTCTTACATACTCCACACCTTCTTTAGTTTTTATTTTGATCTCCTTTGACCACACCAGTTTGAAGGTTTCTGTATAAAACTATAATTTTGTACAAAAATATTGTGAAAAGTTCACAATGGCCAAGCTAGCTCGATGGTCAAGCTTTAGCTAACTAGCAAACAAGCTGCTAGCCTTTAATCAATGTGACTCTTGTAACAAGAAGTGAATGGCCTACATTACCACAATTATTTATTCATCATGATATTTTATAATAGAATACTGTAATACATATATAATATATAATTTTTTTATCAAGTAATGGTAATGGGGGCAACAGCAGCACATTGCTAACACTGTTAATGTTTTATAGCTGTTCACAGTTATTCAGCTGGGTTCAGCAAAAACAAATTGATTTTCAACACATAGCCTATCATTTCTTCCTGTCTTTCTTTTCTATAAAAGTTGCTCATGTAACTTTTCACGCTCAAACGTTTGTGTTCCTGATTTGTTTGATAGCACCAATTTACCTATCCTATCAATTATTATCAATATTAAAGTAAGAGA
>JBAMIG010000018.1:16737981-16748613 GCA_037177335.1 Kiunga ballochi
AGAGAAAAAATTAGATGAGTCAATATATGACTGACTTTCATTGTTTGGAAAGCGTTCACAGTACAGGTAGGAAGCAAGATGGCAATTTCTTTTAGAGATAACTCTCGTTTTTGATGCAGTTTATTTTGTGCATTATTATTACTAATATTATAATGATAATTATTATTATACAACTGGGAAATTAGCCTCTGCATTTGAAGAATCTCTAGATTTATATCTCTAGATATTATTATTAGTGAAGTACCATTGTTCTGAAGACTGGGAGGGACTGAATTTTGGTCATTCATAAAGTATCAACAGTCTTGGCTTTTTGAGTTAGTGATCAAAGAGGCTAAGGTAAGTTAAAAATGTAATTAATTAAATAAAAATGAAAATTAAATAAAACTTTAAATGTTATTAAAATAACATTTAAATAAAGAAACAGCTTTGAAAACAGCTTTGAAAGAGAATACTTGGATGCTTTTTTACTTCTGGATTTATAAAACATGCCTTAAACCATTTCTAAACAGATAAATAAATGTTGGATGTTTTTTTGTTTGTTTGTATTGTTTTGTTTTTTTCAGATGATGATGATGACTCCAAGAGTCAGGATAAGATTAAGGGTGAGAGGCTAAAACACACTTTAACTTTATTATTTAAACTTGCATAAACCCAAAGTGAATTCAAGGTATTAACTTTTAAACGAGTGTGAGGTAATAAAAGGAGGCTAAATACTATCATTATTACCTCCCCCAAAGTGTCTTATACTTTCAGTATAATAAAATTGTGTCTTTATTTATTTGATATAAATTAATTAAATAATTATTGATGAAAACAGCTATATTTAATTTGATCGATCACAATGAAAAGATAACCCTCATTAAACTTTCATTTTAAATTTTGAGTTAAATGTAGTTTTTTTTCAGAAATACATCTTTGTCACATCTTAATGAAACTGATCCTCACTGTTCATTTAAACTTTAAGCTTCATTCAGCTGGTAAAAACAGTGGCCTTATTCATGCAACACACCTGATATTCTTACTTACCCCCATCCTTTTTCCTTCCAGCAGGAGCTCTTGGCGCGCAGCAGACCACCACGTCAGCAGTGGCGGCTGGAGGTTCAGGTGAGTCGACCCCTTATCAGGTTTTCCCCTTAAGAAAAGTTTGTTTGTTCCTGTTTGGTCTCAGGTTTAATCCAGATTAAATATATTATATTCTGCCCAGTATTAGCCTTATTCAGTATGATCCACATCCTATAGTTTCTGTCTAGTTTAAAGATGCAAGCCTCAGATTGCCTGATAAAGGTTACAGCACCACCTAGTGAAAAGGGCGTGAACTGCAGGGGGAAAACACAATAAAAGTCCTTAAACTTCTTTTTCTGGTCACATATAATGTAAATACACAAACAGGATCACACTGCAGTATTTAAACACCACCAAACAACAATCTTGATGTTTCATTCACTTAGACAAGCTTTAAAGCTTTAAACGTTTAATAAATTAGCTTAAATGAACACTATTACTATGAACTGTACTAATGTTAAATTGTTTCAAATGAACCCTAATTATTTGACATGAATTGATTATGTCTAGAAAGTAGCAGGAGATGTTATAAATTGGTATATTACAAATCAAGGTGATAAATCTATTGAACACAGGGTGGACTCAGATTTATTTTCCCTACAGGTATTTCCTCAAACAATCAGGATTTAAGTAGGGAGTTTATTGGTTTTTGTTTGTTTTGTAGGTGTATATAGCAGTTTGTCATGTTACTTCTGTATCTTTTAAACTTCTGAATCAGTTGATTCACACTGTGAAGAGCCTGAACTGAAAGTTTATGGAATTTCTTAAAGCTCAAACAAGATGTTTTGACTTGCTTTTTTGTATTTCCCTAATGGATTTTTCCTCACAGTCACCTGATTATCAGCCCTCAACCTTTAAAAGGCAGCTGAAAACTGAGAAAACAAGACATTCCTTAAACATAAAGAGACTTTTTGTTCTCAAGATACTTTAGAAGTCTGTAAAATCATAAGAGTAGCACATATAATATCCAATTCCTCCAATTTAGGTCACAGGTAGCTAGAGCTAATCCCAGTAATCAATAGGCAAGAGGCAAGCTACATCATGGACAGGTCACCAGTCCATTATAAGGCCAACACAGAGACGAACAAGCAGGCACACACACACACACACAGTCACTCCTAAAGGCAGTTTAGAATGACCAATCAACCTAACATGCATGTATTTGGATGGTGGGAGGAAGCCGTACCACCCAGGGAGAACCCATGCTAACATAGGGAGAACATGCAAACTCCACACAGAAAGGCCACTGCCTGAATCGATTTCAAACCAGCAACCATCATGCTGTGAGACTGCATCACTAATCATCACACCACCATGCAGCCTGAAATCCAAGTCACTGCTGTATAAAACGAACATTTAAATCATTTCTAAAACTAATCTCTGAGTTAACACCTTAATCTGTATCTAGAGATTAGAAAAGACGGTCAATCTATTACAATACAATAAAAAAGTGAATATTCTGTCTGTATTTGTGTTTATCATCAGCTTACAGTGGTCAGTCAGCAGGAAGGGGACCACATGATGGCGGCTCTACAGGTGAGTAGGTTTTCTGATCTACAGCACCAGAACATTTGTATTGATCTGAGAAGCGGACTGATAAGTACAGCACAACAGAGGTGCTATTCTCTCTACAGCATGTTTATCTGAAATGAATGTGCGGGGAAGTAAAACTGGAATGAAATAAGCAGTGTGGTCAGAGCAACATCTTTAATAGCACTGCAAACAATGATGTGCTTGTTTTGTGTGAGTGATTGATGATCAGTATTTTGTTTGTGGTTTATTGGTATTCAATTGGCATGTGGTTGGGTGTTTGCTGTTTTAAAGCTGATATTTGTGGGTTTGTTTGATATTGGGTTGGTGGTTTGGGAAGATTTGGCTGAAGTGTGTTTATGTTCTCTTGTGTTGGTGCTCGGTTGGTATTAGGGTATTGCTTAATGGTTGGTTATTGATTTTCATCCATCCATTCATCCATTATCTGTACCACTTATTCTAGTGAAGGTGTATATATATATATATATATATATATATATCCCATATTTTTTTCCATTCCACAGGTCATGGAGGACTAAGCAGTTCCTCTGTAGATCCAGCAGGTAACTTTTACTCCTTGCCATTTGACAAGAACCCAGAACTTGCTCACTTACCTTCATTTATCACTAAATAAGATTAACAAACTTTACATACATTTGAACTAAAGCAATCACGTCAAGCAGCCGTGTAACAGTGATAAGTCATCATGGATGACACTGATAACTAAATAATGAGATCAGATGGAAATTGACCTGACCTGACTGGTTCCTGAATATTATTACTGTATGATACTAAAAAAAGGACATCTTACTATAGAACAGGGATCTCCAGATCCGGTCCTCGAGGGCCGGTGTCCTGAAAATATTTCATGCTTCCCTGCAGCAACACACCTGATTCAAATGAATGTGTTGTTAAGCGACATGTGAGATTTGTGACAACAAACTGTGGAGATTAATTTGATATGAATCATGTGTGTTTTGGTAGGGAAACTTTCAATACCTGCAGGATTCTGGCCCTCGAGGACCGGATTTGGAGATCCCTGCTATAAAACAATATAAATCATACTGTTAAATGAATATGTTACCTGTAACTTCAGCTTGCTATGTTGCTCAGCAGTGATGCACACTTAAGCCTAAAAGTGCAGCGATGAGTTTTTTTTTTTTTTTACCAAATATTGCTTTCTAGTAGAGACCAAACTAGTCATAAACACTTAAATCTGTTTAGTTCTCTGTGTAAATGAAAACAGTATATAGCTATGAAACCTCTTGTGACATGAAATAATAATCTTTTTGCAGCAGCAGCAGCTGGAAGTTCAAGCAGCTCATCAGGTAAACATCATCCTTTGCAATTTATTTGAATACAATATCACATCTATTATAAACCTTATATAAATGTTTATTTTATTTATATAGTTTTCTAACTAAATATTTGGAGTGACTTTACTGTTCATTCCAATTATTTCAGTTGTTTATTGTCTAGTAGAAAAATAATATCTCCTGCTGCTTTGATTTCTCTGTCGTATCTGTGTAGTTATACTTTGAAATACAGATTTATGTATGATTTTGTGCAATATCACTTAAAAATATGAAAAAGTGATCAGTATGATTCGACTTTTTTAAACAATGCTTTAGAAACCTTCTATAAAGTAAACGATATACAAGTTTAAAATCAGCTGAACCAAGAAAACAGTACAGTCTGACATTTTCAACCATAACTTTATTTGTCCTAAATAATAATCCTAAAATGAAAAAGTCATTTCTACTCCTATTTACTTCCTGCTTTTTTTCTTCATCAGCTGCTTGGTTTGCACAGGGGGGTATTTTATTCTATAAAATATCTATGAACAGAACAGTAAAAGCTTTCATTTTTGTCTCAGGTTCTGCATATTCTGCAGGTTCTACAGATTCTGCAGGTTCTGTGGGTTCTGTAGGTTCTGCAGGCTCTGCGGGTTCTGTAGGTTCTGCAGGTTCTGCGGGTTCTGCAGGCTCTGCTGGTTCTGCAGGCTCTGCAGGTTCGGCAGCAACAGAACTGTCTGGTGTCTCTGCAGATCAAACTTATTCTGCTGGTAAATATCTGCTGTTTTCCTGCTAAATAAATAAATGTTTATTCAATGAACAGGTGCTAAAAGGTTATAATGATTAAAACTGTGCAAACAAAATATTATTTGCAAGTGACATGTATTATTTGTGATTGTAGGTGTAGCTCATCAAGCTCTGCCATCTCACACACAAATGAAAGGTAAAATATCTGAGTCTGTGTTACTGAGCTCACTGAGTGCGAGGTGACTCAGCAGCTACCGACCGGTCCATTAAGTTTGAAGCTAATAAAAAAGCTTCTAACTGGTCACATATGAATCGGCAATTTTGTTGTGTTTATGTGAATAGATCTGATTTATAAATCAGGTTACATGCTTAGTATTATCGGCATATCGATATCATCAGCTTACTGATATTATCTGCATACTGATATTATTGGTTAAATCAGAAAATATTCATATCAATTTAAGTTTTTAATGACATTTTTACACAACATGTACATATTAAATATCAAATTCTTCAACTAAGTCTCCTTGTATATAGGAGACATTGTAGATGTCATGTATATTTCTCCAGAAATGTTTATTCATGACATTATCAAACCATTTTGCAGCTCGCAAATGACGAGCTTGTAAATGAAATTGTTCACATGTTTTGGAATTATTTCAGTGTCTGCAGTCATCAAATTGGCTTCAAAGTTGTGGTTATAGCTTATTTACCCAAAAAAAAAATGTAAAACAAAAAAAAATATATATATATATATTTTTTTTTTTTGGGGGGGGGGTAAATAAGCTATAACCAAAATATATATATATATATATGTATATTTTTGTTTGTTTGTTTGTTTTTTACGGAGAGTAACTATATTGGTATCAGTTGGTATCATAAATGAAGAGCTGGACAAAGTCAGTAAGTATTGGTTGAAAAACTGTCGATATCAAACATCTCTATAAATGAAATATTTGGCTCTGTGAGTATGTAACCATGAAGATATGTTTAAATGATGAGTCACATATATAAAGGTTTATCAAACTAGTAAACCACTGCCAAACCTTTGAACGATAATATGGATTAAGAGCCATTTTTCTGTCATGTCTCTGCTTCAACACAACATTGAATTTAATTAAGCAAAAAATTCACTAAAATAGTCCCAAAATAAGTAAATCACTGTAAACTGAACAACTAACGTAAAGACATCATCTCAGGACTAAAATCCTTTTTCTGTTGGCAGGTTCTGAAGGAGTCGACTCAGAGTCCAATGGTGAATATCTGAAACTACTATGAATGATCAATACAACTGATCAGGACTAAGTTATAGTACTTAATATGTGACTGCTTTAGAAAAGACTGAAGAAATGGATCGATGTGTTAAAGACTCGGGCATCTTCAGACAAATATATATGAGAAAATATGTTGATTGTGTAGCTTAAAATTCAATGTGAAATGTTGGTGTTTATTTAGGGAATGGACAGAAACTACTGAATGGAGGAGGAGGGGCTGGAGCTGAGGGTCACACAGGTAAGCTAATACACCTCAATGTGAATAATATAGGAGTCAGAATTCCCAAATTCCCAGATGGCGAAACTAACCTGAATCTCTCCTGAAGTCAGAATGTTTTCATGCTCTCTCCTTCTCCATCTATCCTTCTTTGTGCCTGTTTTTTAGTACATTAATGTGAGTTTAACTGTTTCTCACATCTGTGTTTTTTCAGGTGTTTTGGAATCATTTGGGGGAGGAGGATCACACCTTGACTATACAGGTAGGCGGCCACGGTGATGTTTAAAATTTCCAGGTTGATTTTGTGTTGGCTGGCTGAACAAACCTTAATCCCAGTGTAGACCAGTGCTC
Source organism: Kiunga ballochi (assembly GCA_037177335.1). Classification (NCBI taxonomy): domain Eukaryota; kingdom Metazoa; phylum Chordata; class Actinopteri; order Atheriniformes; family Pseudomugilidae; genus Kiunga; species Kiunga ballochi. The sequence goes on from JBAMIG010000018.1 coordinate 16,744,458, forward strand.
AGTTAGAACCACTAAGGCACAGATAATGGCGATGAAAAGCAAACTGTGCAGTGTCAAAAGTTGGATTGTTTCCATGTTTATATTTACCTGCTGCTCACTAATTCTCTGCCTCTTCAGGAATCATTGATCCAGCCAGCCATGATTATCTTCTTGGACTTTTAGGTATGTTTTACTGATGACTACTAGTAAACAGAGATTACAAGGCTGTAAAAGCGCCAACGTTTCATCAACTGATTCCCAGATAAGCCTGTGTAAATGAGTCCTTTTAGAGTTTTGGTAACAGAAGAACAGTAATCACTTACATAAATTACCCCAATTAAGATCTATAATGTGCAAACATTAAGCACAGTCAGGCTCCTTTTAGAAATGAGTCACACTAGAAATATTCATCCGTGAATTTAATACAGTATCGGATTGTGGATGGATAATTCTGGGAGCAGAACTAAGCAGATTCGGACGATCTTCTTAATTTGCTTAATTTGGCCTCAAGACTGATCTTACATTTGCAGACGGGCTAAAAAACATGAACAGGCACCAAAATGGTTAAAGAAATGATTATATAGCCTACTGTGCCGTCCAGAAAACTGCTTAGAAAAGATTTAATCGTGCCAGATTCACAAGTTATTGTATAAATATTGAGTTTTAGTTTGTTAAATACATGATACTTACATGGAAATAAAATTATTTTTATCATAATGCTAGCAGGGCAATCACCCCAAACAAACCAAACAAACTAAAACCTGGAGCAGAAGTCATTCCCAGATAGGGATAAAGAGGAAGTATTGTTGTCGTGCTTTCAGGTGCCGGTGGATTGGTCCATCCCTTTGGTACAGATGGTCATGTTGACTTCCCAGGTTTGGGCTTAGATTTCCTCCTGAAGATATGTAAAGCAACAACATATAGATGGGATTAAAACCTTTAAATGTGAAATGGTTTTTTGAAAATTTGTTTAAATCTCTGGAGAGTTTTATTTGTATTTGCTTTGTGTTTTATTCTGACAGGTCACATGACCTTACCCACTCACTTGGACTCCACAGGTACAACTTCCAGTCAACTTCTCATGAAGAAAAGCCCGTCGTTTGCAAGAGGATTATTCATCCTCATTTCCTTAAAACGACTGTTAATGTGAAATACTGATCATCTGTTTGCATTGCAGTTATTGGTTCAGATGTGACAGCAGCTCCATCTGCAGAGCAGAGCGTTCTGGACTCACCTGCAGGTACTGAACCTGCTGCTACGAGCTTCAGTGGATCAATCTTCTATTTAGTAGTGTGAGATGTTAGATCACTTTCGGTCAACTTCACAAGCTATAATTGTTGCTTTTCTGTCCTCTATTAATCATCCTGTCGGCGGGGCTGAAGACGTTGCTCATCATTCTTCCATCAACCTGGACCAATCAGGACCAGACCAGTCCTTGCAAAGCTCAGGTCCTGACCACTCTCTGTCCGGCTTCGTATCAGGCTCTTCTTTCGCTGCAGGTTGGTAAAAAAAACTTAGTATTTTAAATAAATATTCAAAAAGAAAAGCTGGAAGATTTTCTCTCTCCTAAAAAAGTAAGAATGTCCTTTGCTCTTCATCAGGTGCAGCATCCTCATCATCTAACGGTGCAGGTCACAGCGAACAGACAGGTGTGTTCAGCTGTGTCATACCTGCTCAGGATGAAGTGCTTCCTGTGTTTTCTTATTTGCCCCAAACTAATAAAAAAAAAAGTTCATAAGCTCATTTAGTCCCTTCTGGAAAGAATCACACCGAATGTTTCTGTTTCTGTCACATTTTTCTTCAACTTATTTTACTGCACTCATGTATCTTGCAGATGGAGCTGACTCGCCTGACATGCATGGTACATGTTTTTGTTCTTCAGTCATGAGTTGCTTGTGTTTCAGCTTATTGCACACAAATGTTATAATCAATTGCTCGTATTAATAATTGCTTTAAAGACTCTTTTCTGCATCATCTTTAATGTTTTTCAGGGAATGGCCGACAGTCTCTGTTAACAGACCTGAATGGAGGTAAACAAACTCTCTCTTACTCTGGGTTTATTTTATTTTACATTCGTCAGTAGGACAGATTCAAAACAGCTTTTAACATGTTTCTGTCCCCAGAAATGTGTGCAGAATTAAAGTAGATGGAATAGCCAAGCTTACCAAGACAGACCAAAATACTCCTTACAGAAGGAACTTAAAATGCCTATAGAGGGTAGGCTGTATAATATAAATATACAGTATAAATAACTGTATAGTAGGTATAAAATACCTAATAAACCTTAAAATAGGACTGGATACGTTTAGATTGAGATTATCTATAATAATGTGTATATCAGTTATGTTTACTTATCTCGTGTTCATGTTTTAACCCCAGAAGAATGAATCAGTTTCTGCAGTTTGACCCTTGAGTCTTGTTGTTTTGCAGCAGTGACGGACGGGTTGGTTTCCCTCAGTGATCATCACACACGGAGCCTGCAGACTGACCTCACAGGTACAACGACTGGATCATCTCTATGTGGTTATTCAAGTCATTTACACAGATTGTAGTTGAAAGATTAGATTTATGCAGCTTTATTATGATCAAAATAATAAGCTTTAGTAATAACTTGGACTGTAAACTAATCTTACCAGCAAATATGTGCTCTGAAAAAAACAGCTACATTCTCCATCATGATCAGAATCTGACCTCGAAGTAGAGAAGGTCTCAAATTTTCATGCCCCAATTATTTAAGATTATAAACATACACTTCATATATGATGCACGCTTGTCTGCATCCATGGATCCAATATGTTATGAACACAGTGGTAGCCTTATGCAGGACATCCTGCTGTAAGTGTGTCTTTAACCCACCTGCACTCAGGATTTTATATCAAATTAGTTGCAAAATAACCCAACAGATAAATGATAATGATGAAAATAATACCACCAGGTGGAGCAGAGTCAGTGACCAGTCTTCACGTGGACTTCACAGGTGAGAATAACTTTAAAAAGCAGTAAACCAGTGGATTTACCAGCTGCATGTTTCACATATTAACTGGTCGTATTCTGATCCAGCCTCAGGTCTTGCTCTTGGACACGATGTCACAGGTAGGACTTGTTACTATAACATTACATACTCAAAATAGTTTGCTTTGATTTGCTTCCTGTTACATAATGATCTGTTACAGAGTCATCACCTATAATTCTTCACACTGACTCTGCAGGTGGCATCACACACACTGTGAGCCCAGGTATATCTGACACACACGTTTGTGTGATTGATACCAGTGACTCTCATCCTCATCATAATTGTTTTGTGAAATAGTTTCAGGTGTTTACCCCCACACAGACCTGGTTACTGTAACAGCAGACTCCACAGGGACAGACACAGGTAGGTTTGTCCTCTGACATGGCTGGCAGTAGGTCAGGACACAAGGATGAGATCAAAGGTCAGACTTGTCATCAATCTGTATGTGTGTTTTAGTTCCAGCAGATCCAACAGGGACGCCATTCAACTCCAGTAAGTTCTGCTTGTTATGAATGAATTTTTTTTTGGTTCACTGTAGATGTTCGCTCTACTGCAGCAGAAAATTCTGTGTTCAAAGATAAGTAATGCAAACTGTTTGTTTGTCACCAGGTCATCCACCTGTTACAGATCACACACAGATGGCTGGTAAGTTTTACATTTATTTGCACTATAAAAAGGTTTCATCTGTCAAACCAATCAGAAACCAGTATAAAACAAGATCTATTCTAGACCATTCTAAAATCAGTCGACGGTTCCGAAACTTGAAGTTAATTTCTGCAGAGATCAAATCAAACCAAATCAATTTATTTATAAAGCCCTCTTTAAACCAGCTATGGTTATACAAAGTGTTGTATAGCAGCAGAAACATGTAAAACACATCAAATAAATAAGAAAATATATAAAAGAAAATAAATAAAAGCCCAGCTACAAACAAATAAAAGCAAATAGAAACAAATAGGATCAACTCAGGTGGGATAAAAAGCCTAGGAGTGTAAATGATCAATCCAGCCTACAAACCAGCTGTAATGGGTTTATAACCACACTAAAAACACAGCTTCTAAACCAGTATGAAACCAGTTCTGGAAAAGAAATTCACTAGTGCACAAACCAATATATTTCAAGCCAAGAAATATTTTTTAATCTAACAACCAGTTTTAGGTGTTA